>CAUYSK010084740.1:0-25802 GCA_963575035.1 Avahi laniger
GCTCTTGCTCAGGCTGGTCTCCAACTCCTGACCTTGAGCGATCCACCCGCCTCGGCCTCCCAGAGCACCGGGACCACAGGTGTGAGCCACTGCGCCCAGCCTAAAAGAGTATATTTTAAATATTTTTGCCACAAAAATTAATAAATATGTGAGGTGATGGTTAACTAGCTTGATTTAATCATTCCACAATGTAAACGTAGATCAAAACATCACATTATACCCTATAAATATATATAATTTTCATTTATCAATTAAAATAAATATATCTATTTAAAATTATATATTTCTCTTTCCCCTTTGCCCTATTTTTGCACATTTGGTCAAGTTTCTATTCTTTTCATTCTTTCTTCTTTATCTCACTGTTCCTTCCATGCATGTAACTGTGCATTTTCCTATTCTTTTAATTGACATTTATGCTTCTATTATTATTTGTAAACAAGATACCTATTTCTCCCACAGATATATACTCTTTACCCTTCTAACTTTCCCAAAATTTAATATTCTAGAATGACGTATCTCTCTCCTCACCTTTCGCTCCATCCCCACAAGATCTTAAAAGTTTTACCTCTTATTTTTGTGCCTTTTCCACTCCAAACTCCTAAGTTTTACTTAGTTATTACAAACGCTCTTATTCTGTGTCCTTTTGGTTTTAAGAAACCTTATTTAGTACTTAAATTGTATATTATCCAGGCACATTCTACTTATCCATTAAATGCACGTATATTAACTGGTCACAACCCACCTGTGGTTTTCCATATCTTCTCCAAATTGAAGGTCTCAGACACAGTTCATTTGTTGGGTGGCTAGTGTACTGTTTCAAGTATTTTTGTCAAGTCGGGTTATTTGAACCTGAGGTTACTGAATGTTTGCATATCAATGAATATTTTTCTTTCACACTAAGGTGAATAAAATCTTGAATGAATATCAAATATCGGGAAATGTCCCCACCCCCATCTTTTTCAGTAAAAGAGGATGCCATGCCACTGTTTTTGAGCTTTCACTGTTGGAAATGAGAATCCCAAAGACAAGCAGACCTCCCCTGCTACTCCAGGCATATCAGTGAGAATTAGGTTTGCCTGTTAGTCACAGAAAACCCAGAAAAAGAACTGAACAAGATAAATTATTACTTCCAGTGTAGAAGACCAGGGCTATAAATTTTTCAGGTCAGGTAACATCATAACTCTGTGTTATTAGGTATTCAGATTTCTTCTGTTTTACTGCTTCTTTGTGCCTGACTTTCATTCCAAATCAGCTCATGGTTCAAGATGGAAGCCAACAGAAATATGCAGAAATATGCAGAATGGGAAGTGCTGCTTCCCTAATGACATTTCTGCTTGAAACACATGGGTCAGCTTGTAGCTGAACCGATGGCTGAGACATGTCTTTATTCTGGACAACCATGTGGTGATTAATAATTTGGAGTCCAAGAAGGGGAGAGTTAACACTGGGAATGAGCAGCCCCTGAAGCTTTATAAGTTTGTTTCTTTTGCCTAGAAGTCTCTACAATTTTCTTCATAGACAATTATGGAGGTTTCTTTTCTTATCAATTAAGTATATAGCTTGGAAAGCCTTCCCAATGAGATTTATGTCTTTCCACCATTCAGGAATATTTTCTTTCAATATTTATTTTTAAAAAGTAGGGGAAAAGATTTTTCTTGAGTGAGTATTTGCATTCCTCTCTACTTCTATTGTTTAAGTTTCCTATTTCCTGTGTTTTCTTAGAGAATTGTATTTCATTTTTTAACTTTATTTATAATAAACACGGTATCTGCTCATGGTAAAATGAATTAAGCATAAATAAGAATTTAAAATAAAAATTAAAAAATAAAACAGTTTTGATATCCTCTTCTTACTCCCAGTCCCATTTATAGAGTTAAGTTTCATGTGTTTCCTTGTGAAATTTTAGCAAACATATCAATAATATATCTACACATATATACACACATATACTCTTTTTTACACAAATGAGAATATTCACTTCTGTTTCTTGCTTTTCATCTTTTTTTAACTTAATAATACATTTTGTATTTTAATTCTTTTAATGACTTCATTCAATTCAATTTTAGAGTCAATAAATTTATAGCCACTTCCTTATCATTTGATATTTACATTGTTTTCAATGTTATACTATTGCAAGTGCAGTAGGCTCATTTTTCTACATTTTTATGCAAGAATGTTAGTAAGGTAAATTTTAACCAGATAGTTGCTAAATCAAAGTGTGAGTATCCTCCCTTTTTTGACATAATTTATAAATTATTTTTTCCTTTTTATGGACATATTAGTAATAAATTTATAAACTGCTCGAATCTGGAAATCAGCCATTTACTTTTTTGTGTATTTCATGTACTTAGAAGGTATTCAATAAATATTTGGTATTTTGTTTTGTTATTTCCTGAATTTTTATTAATCTCTACATGCCATTTTCATTTAATTCCCAATTAAGGGCAAACATCATCATATTTATACTGATAATGATGTGGAGAACTTTTTGAAGATACTTTTAATGCCATTAAATTATAAATTTTAATTAACATTCTATAAAAATAGGCATAGACAAAGGCAGTATTATAGGATTTAAATTTTGAAGAATCAGTCTTTAGTTTCATTTTTCATGTCTTGTCATATGTGTCTGACCAGAGAGTGTCTATTGGCCGTTTCTGAACTTTAAAATAAAGCCAAACAAAAATATATTATATAGCAGGGACAAGGAGAGCAATAAAATCAAATCCTTTTTACTTTTTATTTTGTATCACTCTACAGTACCAGCATGTAGCTTTTGTTCAGGTTTTATAAACTAAAATATGCAAAATTTGAGTTGAATGCCAGTCATTATTGCTAGCAAAATGAAGTCTATTGTACACAGCTGTGTTTAAAAGAATGATATTGTTTATAATGAAATGTTTTAGATATTCAGAGTGTTTTGGCAGTTTAATAGAAATGTTCTCCTTGAAAAAGTTTACACTTTTTTTGAAAATAATTATTGATGTAAAGTGAATTCTAATTATCAAAATAGATAAATCATTTGTGGGCTTATTAAAGCAAAGCCATTAAAGAAAAAAAGAACCCTCTTTTAACAACCAGATGTTAAAATTATACATAATCTCAATAAGCCATTATGGTAATGTGTCTAAACTATCCAAATCAAATAGGAAATTTAAAATAAATAGTGAAGTATGTCCAAAAATAAAATGAGAGCCTACCTGAACTAAATAAGGAAAAAATATCTCACAAGGTTTAGAAAATATGAAAAAGATATTAAATGCTCAGCAAAAGGAGAAACTAATCCATCTTTCAATGTGCCACTGATATTTAACTCCCTTTATATTATAATTTTTATTGCCCTCCACACTGATTAGTCTATTGATGAAATCTATGCAATTGCATTCAAGTTACATACACTATGTAGTGATGAAATTACATTTAAAATTTTATAATTTGTGTCCATAAATTTTTAATAATTTTCAATAATTTGACAGGAGAGGCAATGTAGCAACTCTCTCTCTAAAAGCAAACTCTTCAAATGAGTAATTGCTATTTGATTTTTCTGTGGGAAAACCAACCTAAAGTAACAATCTTTGTTGATGCTTGCTCAGATCAGGTGGACCAAAACAGCAGGAAGTGCCTCTGACAGATTCCAAGACTCAAGTGTCTTCAATGAGACTTTGAGGATTACAAATATTCAGCGACACCAAGGAGGCCGGTATTACTGTAAAGCAGAGAATGGCTTGGGGTCCCCAGCGATAAAGTCAATCAGAGTGGATGTGTACTGTAAGTAAATTTCCCAGAAAATTTTGATTAAGCCTAGTATGGGTTTCTTTTGTCCTACGACTATAGCTTTCTCAAAAACCATAAATAGAGTTCTGTTTAGTTCAGAATGAAAAATGTATAAGATAATATCTCCTTTAACACATTCTTGAAAAAAGAAATCTTTAATAAAAATTTCATAATTTGTATGATATAATAATACATATTCATCATAGAACATTTAGAAACAACATTAACAAGAAGATAATAAATATTACTGGTAAACCCACCAATAACTGCTAGTGTTTTAATGTATTTACCTTTTATATTTATATATAAACATATACATGCATTTCTATAATTTAATGAAAAAGGTCATGCTGTATATACTTTAACTTGTGTTTGTTAATTTTACCTGTGTGTGAAGATAGCTATTCTTATTTTTTAATATACATCATGTGAGCAGAGAAATCTGAATTAGTTTGTGAATGACCAAAAATCTCTGTGTATAGTCTGTTTTGGATCCAACCCTGTTGAAAGTAATCAGCACCAACGCTGAGCAGTGCTATGCCATCTGAAAAGTGTTTGTTTATTTATTTTCATTCTTAGTCTCATTTTCTTACTTTTTGCTCCTGGCAAATGTATTTAAAATCCTGGTCTCCTTACTTTCTTGCCCATAAAAACAAAGCAAGGGCTTACTTACAATCAATTTGGTCTTTTTCACAGGTTTATCTGACTCCATTATGTTTTTACAATAACTTGTGTTTTATTTTTTAAGTCTCTAATGTTGGAGTATAAGGTATTGTATGTTTTTCTGTCTTTAAAGGAATTCAAACATAAGTAACAATTAAGGAGTTTCTGCTTTTCTGCCTAACTTCCTTTCTTTCCCTATTTCCTTTCTTTCAGTGTAGGACAGGTGTTGCATAGGTAGAATGGGTCTTGAAATTATATACGGTCTATTTATCTGACTCTATGCTGAATCTCATTTAGTTATTCAGATGACAGAGAAGTGGGTTACCAAACTGCGTTTGTGATTGGCCTTCCACATTTAGGTACTTGCTTCTCTCCTGGAAAAGATGTGAGAAAAGTCCATGGTCCATTCTCTCCTGTATCTTCTGGCCCTTGGGGCACCTCCTGGCATAATTTAGGCACCTTTATCCCGTGCGCCACTCTTTCCATGCAATTATGAGTGCACAGGTTGACCATACCTGTATACTTCCTAACAATAATATAGCACCTGGCCTCTCTTTTCTTGACTAAATATTTCTAGTGTTTTTGTTCATATATAATTTTAAATTAAACTAAATTTAATTTAAAAGAATTGAATACTTCTGTAATATAACTTTGTACTGTACATACCTCTGCTTTTTTTGTTATTGTAGTTTAGGTCACAAAGTTTTAAAATATACCTCTTCAATACCTTAAACACAATTTTAAGATCTAAAAAGTTCTGAAAATGAATGGATATATTTTGTTGTCTCTTTTTTTATGTGGCTTTTGTAAACAAAACCTAATGTGAACTAGTTTGGTGACAAAATCTAACCTGAAATGACATGAATAGAAAAATAGAAAATAAATTTGTACTATTTATTTACCCTAGTTTGTAGGCATAATCACATAGTTTGGTCAGGAAGTGTATTTGGTTACACAAAATAGCCATAGTTCCTGTTGGGTGCGTTATATATGTACTGTATTATTTTCTAAAATCTGAAAATTTCTGAACCACATTCCCCAAAGGTTTTGAATATGGGATCGTGAGCTACATTGCTACCACAATAGGTTTGATAAATTTTTTTAAAATGTATTACTGGGCTAGAAAATTTAATACAAAGTGTGGAAATCACATTTTTCAAGACTTAAAAAAATATTTGTCCCTTTTCCTTTTACTACAAAACCTTTCCAGTACTATTCTGCACTATTCTTACTTCTTTCTGTCTATTCATATTTTTTGCTTTCCAGGCTGGGTTGTGTCTAAGTATCTTATTTCATATTGCACACTTTGCTAGGAGTAACGCCGCTGCCTCCAGTTTTCCCAAATCCTGTTAGTCTTCTAAGGCTTAACTCATCTTCCATGCAGCCATGCCTGAAGGCACTGGCTCTGCCACCTTCCTCTCCTCTGACTTCCTTTGGGATTTTTCTCACACAGCTTGGACTTGACAAATATCTTGTTCTATGTTATTTCCGTGAAATGTCACTGTGATGTATATCATATTGAAGTACTATTTTCAGTATTTTTTTTTTTTTGGTGACTAGAATTTATTAGAAAGCTGTCTAAAAATATTATTTGAGAAAATAACATGTTAAATTCTGGACTTTGTAAATAAATGTGACATTTCTCTAATATAAATTTTCCAGAGAATATTCTAGCTTCAGCTCCAGAGCAGATCTTTCTAATATGGGACCCTAGACATACTTTTTAAGTAGGTATGCTTATTCTTGAAGATTCAAATAAATAAATTCCTTTAGATAGTAAATTTTCAAACATGTCTTGACTGATAAGAATACTTTATAATAGAGACAACTAGACCTATCTGAAGAATTCATATGTTCCAAATATATCTTTGATTGAAGACCAGAGTTTTTAGGTTCAAGTATGTTTTCTCTACATGAATCTTTATAATTTAACACATGCATTATCATTGTTAATAAGGACATGACTAGCATATTAATACTATATTAAAATTTTCTAACGTTGGTGTCTAAAATTGAATTATAATACTTAAAATTCATTTGTGCTTGAATTTTGATTTGATGTTAGACTGCTTGATTGAATAGATATTCATTTTTGTAAGCCATAAACAAGTGAACAGTTTTATTTGCCTTATTTTAGGAAATGCTAAAACAATAAGACTGATTTTTCTGTTGGAGCCTTGGCTTTAGAAGTATCCTCTGCATTGTAGATTGCTATTTCTTTTTCCAAACTGATTTTACATGTGGAATATTCATAAACCTTGGTAAAACTTGGAACTAGGATGTGCATAAAAACAAAACATACATACACAAAAAACTTCAGTAATCTGCAACACCAAAGTGAGGCAGACTACAACTTGGATATACCAAAAATAATAGTAACGCTAGAATTTATCCTTGAGCATCTTGTGATAGGTTGTCTCTAGAAACTGCCCTATGATGTATTAATGTATGTTTAGTATGCAATGTATGTATAAGTGCAATGCCATCAGTAGTCTTGGATAGTTTTTATGATAGTGAAAATGGATATTTCTCATTAAATCCTGTATTATGATATAAGTTTCTAGACTTTAGAGTGAAAAGCTACTTAAAATGAAATTTAGTGCTAACCATTCATTATTTTGATGATGAAATTTAGTTACAAAAAGGGAACTTGCTGCAATGGTAACTGACATAAAATGAGGTAACTTTCTTTACATGAATATTTTGAAATATTTCTAAAACTATATTAACATTTTGATCACTTTAGAAAGATTTGTTAATCTGTGTTAGCAACTTTTTCCCCGATAATTTTCTAAAATTTCTTTTAGTACCAAAAAAATTGAACTATATTGATTTTCTAAAGGAACTACCAAATGCATTTTTTGCTATTTCAATTGAGAATATAGTTTAAGAAATCATTATAATTATGTTCGTCAACTTATAGGACCTATGATTTTATTTTTTAAGAATTTTATAGCATACAAATATTTTCTCCCAATATGTAGGTAGTCTATTTGCTCTGTCGATTGTTTCCTTGATGGACATTCATAAAACTTTGACTCAAAGTGTACAAAAACAATTCATGTAACCAAAATATTTGTACCCCCCCATAATATTCTGGAATTTAAAAAAAAAGAATTTTGAAAGCATTCTAGGAGTTCTATGACATATAATTCCTAAAAAAAGAAGCATATTTATAGCCTGGTAGATTTCAGGTCCACATCATGATTTAATTTTTTTCTAAAATCTGATCTGGTCATGTATACAAATATTTCTGACCAAAACCTAATCAATTGCAATCATTATTCTTGGGGGGAAATACCTTCTGAGAGTCTGAAAACTAATAGTGATACAGTTAAGAGAGGCTTAGTTGTACTTAACGCTATTGTTTTAAACATGTCCATTCTTCATGTCTTCTCCCTGAAACCATGCTAAAACAACAGTAAAGAAATAAAGCAACAACAATAAAAAGGCATATATCAATAAGGATAGAGAATGTGGATAGAATAGATGACAGAAAAATAATTCTGAAGGGAAAGAATCAGATCAAGGAATGGTCACTGCCTAGGACACCAAAGAAAGCATAAATCAAACCTGTCAGTGTGGAGAACAGAACTAGATGTACTCCTGCTCTAGAACCCTTGAAAATCTCGGTAAGTGGAGTCACCAGTTAGCTCTTTGAGTGAAGGTGTAGTTGAGGCCGAGAAGAAAAGAATCAGTCAAAAGTCAATGTAAAAAGAGTTACACCAAATCTCCTTCTACGTTTCACATAGCTCAATGCCTAACCTCACTACCCCCATACCCACCAACTCTCTTGTTGCCACCCCTCAAATACTACAAATAAAATTTTTGAGAAGCTGAACCAGAGAAACTGAACTAAGAAATCTGAAGTCATTTAAAACAAAAGGCAGCCCACTGTAGTTCAGTCAGGGTTATTAAGTGAAAGTTTGCATACTAATCTCAGACCTTTCTCACATTTGGTTCTGAGAATGTTGGTAATCTGGCTTAATGCCCTCTAAACGTGAGATTGGAGGATTCCTTTCTAGGAAAATTGACAAACTCTAGAAAAAAGGCTACAGATCCTGAAAACTGGGACCTTGGTGGAACAGGCCAGCTAATAAACTCAAAATGAAACTTACTATTGATCAACAAAGCTACCAATAAGCTCTTTTGTAACTGATTCTTAGATGTGAATGAACCACCTGACTAGATATTTAGGAAAATCTTCTGAAAGAGAGAACCCAAGACAAAGAAATGGGAAAAAGCATTCCAGAAATGAGAAAATGCTGAAAGCTAAGATAAAAAGCAAAACAATTATTGATATTTGATTGATATAGTTGGCACTCTCAGAAAAAAAAGTACATATTGCATTCATGTAATAAGATTATAAATATTAATATAAACAAGGGACTTTCAGAGAATATCAAACAGTTCTTAAAATATTAAAAATAATAACAAAAATCAATAAAAGGGCTAAAAGATAAATTTGAAGAAATTTTAGAGAGTAAAAGAAAATTTAACAATCAAATGGATACTATATAAGAAAGAGAAGATAAGAATCCAGCTGCTCTAACATTTGAATTCTAAGAATTCCAAACAGGTAAAATTGAAGGGAAGAAATTAATTTTTAAAAAATTAAGAAAATTTCCCATTGCAGTTGGACACGTGTTTTCAATTAGAAAGATATCACCGGGAGCCTAGCACAATGAAGTAAATAAAATGCACATCAAAGCATATAACAACACGGAATTTTAAAACATTAGGAATAAAATGAAGATCTTAGACATTTCCAAAGCGTTTTTATTTTTTCCAAAATGTTCACATATAAAAACTTAAGAATCAAAATGACTCATATCTTTTCAATAGAAATCTGGCTAGAAGACAATTGAGTAAAGGTTTTGAAATTCTAAAGGAAAATTATTTCCAAACCAGAATTTTATGCATAGGCTATTTTTTTTTCAAATATCAAAGAAGAAAGACATTTTTAGACCTATAAGATTTCAAATTTTTTTCTCCCAAGTGTCCCCTCTCAAGACTCTACTTTTAGATATATTCCTCCCAAACTAGGAGGTAAACCAAGCAAATGAAAGAAATATAATCCAAAAAATAGGAGGGTTATATACAGGAAAGTATTGAAGGGAATCTTAGGATGATAATGAAGCAGGGAACTGTGGCAATAGCTGGGCATTGGGCTTCAAAATCAACCAGGGCAGACTGAAGCTGGAGAAGGAAGGGAGGCACCGTGAAGGATATCTTCAGGAAAGAGATGCAATTGGTGGGTTACCTGATGTTTTAGAGAAGAATCTGACACTTCTTATAGAAAGCTTAATAATATGGTAATGATAGGTGCATACACAATGTGGGAGTTATTAATGGAAGGCAAAAACAATTGTATGAAATGAAATGTAATCAAAATGTACTACGAGGTTCAACTGTAAGGAATACTTGCATCGTCACAATAACAGTAACACTTGATCTAAACAAAAGCGTGACATAAATACATGGAGAATGGGAGAGGGTTAGTGCAAGAGAGTTAAAGGCTTCTTTTCCACAGGAAGAAATCAGTAAGGCAATGTGAAACTGAAAAATATAATCTATAAACAGCAGTTAAACATTTAGAAATATGAAGGCAACACCAAAGATGAATAGTTAAAGGATGCATTAGAAAAGGTTGCCGGTGGGTATTGGAAATGCCTAAGGTTGTTTTACGTATAATTATTTGGCTTTTTAAACTGTGTGCATGCATAGTTTGATTTTTCTAAATTCATAAAATATAGATTTGAAGATTTTACCTTGGAGGTTCTTGTTATTAAGCTCCCAGAAGTCAAACTGATTTCATTCCAGATTTTATCAGAAGATCATTATCAATTCTAAAACTTAAGACTAGATTTATACTTACATTTTTCTTTAATTATTCATAAGGATTAATATTAAAAATATTCCTTGATATTTGAAAAGTAAAGTTGACTAAAAAGATATTATCTCCTATGTAAAGGGTAGGCAAGAGCATGGTGATTATTGGTGCCGCATTCTGGTAACTCATTTTTTTCCTAAGCTTTTTACAATAAAACTCTTTCAGGTTAATCTCCACTACTATTTGTTTATATATTGTTTAGAATAAAATATTTACAAATAATTTTAACCCTTTATTCATTCAGCAAATATTTCAGTAGCTATTCAAAATATAGCCCCATTGAATTTTATGAGGCTCTAAAGGACTGTATTAAATAATTTGTACCTTCAATTTCTTTAAACTGCTTAAGGAGACGAAATGAAAAATTTAATTCATTTAAATGGAAAACAAATGTTAAGCAATAATGTTAATAACATAAATTATGTCACAGAAGAGTGAATGATGTGCCAATGGCACAGAAAATATTGTGTGGGAGTAAGAAGTTACTGTGAATTCTCATCATGAAAGAAGTAGTCTGCGCACTGCAGTTTGAAGGATGAGTTTTGAGAGACATTTCTCCCTGGCATTTCTACATATCTTTTGACAACTTTTGTCCTGAACTCTCTTTTTCAAAGATATTTGTGTAGCAAACAATCTTGTACTAGAGAGAGTGTCTGCCTTCAGAGAAGAGGGCAGATTTGTTTCCTGACCAGGATAGTAAAGATAATGTCTACCTCAAGGGTAAAGATTGGGCAGGTTTTCTAACAGGACCTTTATAAGATGGGGGGTTTCCTGAGCTCAGGGGTCCTTAGCCGTGTCTTCACAAACCGAGTGTGTGCACAGCATTCACAGGGGCTGGCCACGTATTGCCCCATGAAGACTGAGGGGGAAGGAGAACATATGAAAACATGAAGCTCATACTTCCATCTGAGACTTCAATAATAGAATCTTGCCTCTGATGCAGAAGTCTTATTTTTTTGTGGCCAGCATCCATGAAATTGTGGCAGGCTAACATGTTAGCCAGCCAGTAGAGAAAATATCAGACCCCCTCAGAGTTGACAGAATATGATTTAAATAAGTAGAGGGAAAGGCCAAAGGTATTTTTCAATGGGTGAGAAGCCTGATTAAAGGCATAGAAGAAGGGAGAATAAACAGTGTTTGGGAAATAATGGTTAAGGTGGTAGGTTTGGAGGAAAAAAGCTTAACTTGAAATATGGGCTATTAAATTGTGTTGAACTTTTACTACCAGTGTTTTTAGACCATATAAATGATGATCTGCCATTTTTGTAAGATTTAAAAGAAAAGAAATTGTAATTTCATGACTGCAGAAGTACTGATAAGAGTCAGCATTCTCCTAATACCGATGTTGCTTTAGTTGCTCTCTAAGAAGCAATGGCCACTCATTGAAAACCTCCAAGTTCATCTTGGAGGAAGAGAGAGTATATTCTAGGTAGGAAAAAAAAGTAGTTTCACCAAATTTTGGGTTCTCATTCCCAAAATTATTTGATACATTACGATTCCTGAGGACATTTAAATAATTTTCTAAGAATGTATTCACCTAATTTTTTCACTCATTCTCAGCCATGACTGTGTTGCTCACAGGGTAATAGAGGTCATACAACTTTAAAGGTTAGTGTTTGATTAAAACTTAGTTTTAATTCAAAAAGAAATTAGATTCAGAGGCATTAGCTTAATAAGTTTTCATATGTGCAGACCCTGTTCACACATGAGACAAATCTTTTCCAATGTCCATTAAACATTTTGTAAGCATTCTCATTTCTGAAACACATTCTCCACTTTGATTTCACTTAGGTAGATCCTTGCATTTCATTATGTTCAGAACAAGCAGTGATATTTTTGGTCCTTGTCTGTTAGATTTATTTGTTACATTTTCACCAGAGAAATTAGAGGGAGATTAGGATGACATATTATCAGTTTATTCCAAAAATACAATTTACCTGTGTTAGAAGAATTATAAATAGCACAGTTAAAAATTATTGACAATGAGGATTTTTTAAATTTTTATTGGAACCATAAACATGATTTATAAACAGAAAAGTTTAGGGAAAGGGCTAGAATGATGATGGGAATTCTGGAAACATGGCAAACCCTGGAAAAAAAACTTATGCCTTAAGTAAATTCAATTAAGCATAATTTTATCACCCACTGTCCATCCTCCAAAAACATCAGTCTTGTGTTTAGAAGGTCTTAATAATGTTTGATGTGGCAATCACATGCTTATCAAAATGGGTTAACATCATGGTAATTACCCTACTAATAACATTTAAGACAAGACTTTGCAATGTTATGAATGCCACATACGAAGAGTGCTTGCTTATCAGATTTACTAGTAGGGCACACAACCATTCTAATTTCTAAATAGTATTAGAATTCCCAGTAAAATAGCCTAGTCAAAAAACTGTATTTGATACCTGTTTACTGTTTCTTATTCAGAGGACGTAAGAGAAGAGTTACTTTTAAATCAGTTTAGCCCTATATTTATGAAGCTGATTATTATCCATTCACCACTAGTCAAATACACCCTCTTCAGATATCTTCACAGAGCACCTACTGGAATACTTCCTGCATGCCACAGATACACAATCAGAATGGTAACCGGCAGTTTCCCTCTGCGCTGTTCCTACTGCATTTAGGTTGCTGTGCTCATTCATCCTGACTCTGAAACTCCCAGACATTCTGTGAGCCTTCTGGACTGCAAGCCCTGAAAGGCCACTTCCAATTAGACTCTGTCACTTTGCAGTGTTAATTGACGACCTGCTATATGCAGAACATGCTATTAAGAGCTCTGGTGAGAGATAAAAATACCAGTCCTTTGCACTAAAGAAGTTTATAATCACTTGGAGATTTGAAAAATACAGATAAAAAAAGGAACTTGGTTAAAAATTAGACAAATGAGTCTTAAAAATTAGTTTGCATATTAAAACAATTAAGGGAAAAATGATACAAAAGATAACATTAATTAGAAAGTCCTCTGAATATATTAAAGAAATCAAAAAATGGATATAATTATTACATCAGCATGCCTTTAATTTCTAGGCTGTTACTCAGGTAAAAACTATCAATTCCTGAGCCAACTTATTAACTGAAAGGTTGTAATGTTCTTCACAAAGATTGAAGGCTATTCTAATGTGCAACTGTGTTTACGTTTTTGCTCTTGTAATTACCGACAGAGAAAAAAAAGTGTATCTAAATTAGTAAAGGTTAACCCTCATCTAAAAATTATACATACATTTTATTTGTCACTTTTAAGGAGAGAAATCCGTTGGCTAAACTGAATTAAAGGCCCTTGAAAACACAGACCGGGGGCCAAGTGGGATTCCTTAGCCAAAGGTTAAATGGCAAGCAGATGCTCCCACTGAGTCAGCCAGAGAATCGAGATGGGCATCCAGTGTTCTGATTTCCAGTCATTTCATGAACCCTCTGAATCTAGCTTTCTCCCTGAGGCCAGAATCGGCTACCCTCAACTCTGTATTGCATACACATTTCGTTAAGAAAAGGAAAAAGAAAAAGTTAGCAGAGGGAATATGATTTGTACAAATAAAGTGAGCTAATAAAATGATTTGAATCTGAAAAATATATGAGGTTGCTTAATGTGTTTTTTCTACGTTTTCTTTAAATCTCACAAATTCTGAGGCACATAAGATAAAGTAAAAATTTGAATGGTAAATTATTGCTTCCTTTAATATTTAACACTTAAGGCCATTATATAACTAATACTTTCTCTGAATATATTCACAGTGCATTATACTATCTAATTTAGATTTATAACAGCCCCAAGAAAACCTGGCAACCTTTGCTTCTGCAGTTTGGTCTACACCATGAGTCAGGTCAAGTAATTTGAAATATCAATTATTGACTAGCTTTATAGAATAAAGTGGAGAGATCCTTATAGAATGTAAAAAAGCTATTAGATTTTTACAAGGTAAGAAGCTCTTTAAAATTAAAATAACTTCTATCTCCAACTTTAAGGGAAGTGTTTATTTTATTTCTTCACTTTGACAATTGAAAGAAATGATTGTTGCCAAAGATATCAGAAAAAACATATGACCTTTTCTCTATACTTCGTATTTTTAAAAACTTAGCTCTATTCTTTCTTGATAGAGGGAAACATTTAATATGTTTTAGCTCCTGAAACATACTGGTGTGATTGAACATGAAATACTGAAGGACCAGAAAAGTAGCCTACTTTCAATCTCTCAAACTGAAAGTGAAGAGAAAACATCTACATGCCACTATAAGGCACTGCAGTGTTTTTATTCATGATCGCTTGAGTTTGTCACCAGGCTTAGAATATAAAAATCCATGTTTAATGAGGTAACACTGAGGCAGATATGCAATTAAGACATCCAGATGGCTGTGAATGAAGTAAATGAAAGGGTTTGTTTAATTTCAGACATTTTCAGGTATCCATCCCTAAGAGCTATATAAAGGGAACCTGTAAAAAAAAGACTTTTAGGAATATACTCTCATTTTCAGAATGAACTAAGTAAGAGATTCCATTTTCTAATCCCACTTCCACTATCTTATTCTGGTCTCTCATCACTTCACACCTGGTTTCTGCAAAAAAAAAGCCTCCCAGCAGACCTCTCCTACAAGACCTTTCCTACAGTAATAGTTCTCTCCTTAAATTGATTCTGCATATCAATGCCAGATCAATCTCCCTTCAAATCAGTAAAAATTCTACATTCATTCTGGTTTTTTTTTTTGAATAATAAAAATCCAAGCCCCTCTGCTTAGTTTTTGTTATTGTTGTTGTTGTTGTTCTATGAAAATTTAATCCCTCATCCTCCCAAAGCAACATGCCCCCACCTCGCTTCTTCCTCTCCCAGCCTCTCTTGTGCTTCCTGACCCCGTGTTCTGGCTCCCTGGCCCTCTCACACTGCATGCAGGACCTAGGTTTCCTTTTACCTCCACATTGTGTTCCTGCTGTGAATTCTACGTGTCCTGCTCTCCGCTGTTCCATCCAGGTGCGAAGACTTTCCTACCCTTCAAGGTTCCTTGCTAACTGCTTGATCTCTTTCTTAATCTCCTCTCCTGGGTATTATAACTTCGCTTTTAAAAATTTATACTTCAAAAATTTAGTGTGATTGCCTGCCTCTTTATGTTATATGTCCACAATTTATTTTGTGAAATCTTGAGGCCGTTTTCAGGATTCAGAGAGTTGTTTTTTGTTTTTTTTCCATTTTAGAAAAGTTGTGTGGAATATAATTTTTTTTTTTTTGTAACATTACCGGTGAGATCAAGGGCACTGCCTCATGATGAAAAACATTAATATTCTGTGATCAGATCTATACCCTAAGTCATGTCAATCATGAAGTGGGATAAGTGAACTTAATAAATAGGCTCAAATCACTCGAGGGCAGTGTTTGCTGTCAAAAGAGCCATAGTCGTGCCGAGTGTACTTCCAAATGGGTTACAGAAAAACTTTCCTTTTTCACAGGTTTTTGGATTTCAGAATTGCATGGATGGAATTGTAGAATTGTATATAAGGCACTGTGGACCTGCATTAACAGTTTTAGTGTATGTTGACCAGAATTATGCAATGATTCTAACTTAAATCTATCTTTTCTAAAGGTCTTGTAAACTCCTAGAGAGCAGAGGATCACTTTATGTCATTATTTAGTTCACCCGGTTCAAATGATGAGTTCAGCAATGATCTTTCAGTAGGATATAAAAAACATATGTTGGTTAATTACTGAAGGGCACTTGGAGGTGAAATCAAACAATTTGATGTTATCTCTCTTCAGAACATTCATCTAAATTTTTTTATGTAGTACGTTTATTTTTTTCCATTTTTTATTTTATTATTTCAGCATATTATGGGAGTACAAATGTTTAGACTATGTATATTGCCTTTCCCCCACCCGAGTCAGAGCTTCAAGTGTGTCCATCCCCCAGATGGTGCACACCACATCTATTAGGTGTGAATATACCCATACCCTCCTCCCATCTGCCTGACACCTGATGAATGTTATTACTATATATGCACTTAAATGTGATCAGTTAATACCAGTTTGATGGTGAGTACATGTGGTGCTTGTTTTTCCATTCTTGGGATACTTCGCTTAGTAGAATGGGTTCCAGCTCTATCCAGGATAATACAAGAGGTGGTAGATCAGCATTGTTTTTTGTAGCTGAGTAGAAGTCCATGGTATACATATACCACATTTTATTAATCCACTGCTGGTGGCACTGCAAACTAGTACAACCTCTGTGGAAAGTAATATGAAGTTACCTCAAAGTGATACAAGTAGATCTACCATTTGATCCAGCAATCCCATTACTGGGCATCTACCCAAAAGAACAAAATACATTCATCTGAATTTTAATCTTCATCCTTATTTAGACTTTGAACTCTCTTTTATGACCTCTACATTCTTAGAAATAGCCTATATATTTTAAGTTGATGTCTGTGATTGCCCATTCCCAATCATAACAATGCCAAATAACAATATTTACATTCTGTATGGTATTTTACTACTTAAAACTCGTGTTCTCATAAATTTCCTCAAAGCAAAGTTTCAGGCAAAGACATAATGACACATGTCCACGCATATATTCAGAAAAAGAGAGCAAGTGACTTGTGATCTTAATGGCAATTCGCTGAGGAAGAGCAGTATGATATAGTTTGAAAACTCTGAGTTAGAAAATTAACTATGCCTTTTCTTTTTTCTCTCCATGAGTAGAAATGTTTGCAATGTGAGACTGAGATCTGTAAAACAATGCTTTTGGATAGTACCCTCTGTGGGAGTAAAATTCTATTTCATATGGTACAGTATTCATTCAACAAAGAATTGTCAAATGCTTTCTCTGTGGCAGATTTTGTGTGACTCAGTGCTGGGAACAGAGTGATAAACAAAGCCAGCACAGTTCGTATCACCAGGAGAATAGAATGCAGCATAGGAGAGTTAAGATACTAGCAGTAGTAGCTGAGCTAAAATTAGGAAATCAAGTCTCCATTTATTTCTTATGTTGGCCCTGAAACTTGCTAAATCATGAATTCAACAAAGAGATTTGACTTTTCTGAGTCTCAGTTTGTTGTTGTTGTTTCCTTTCTAAATGAACACATTGGACTAAACATCCTTAATCATCTTCAAAAGTTTTAGATTCTTTGATTTTGATCTTTTTTTATTGAAAGATTACTTAAAATTAAACAGAAATCATCTTTTAATGCAATGAAGATTTTGAGTGTCTGCTATGGCATGGAAGGAAAAATAAACTTTCAAAAAACAAATATTTACTTTCCTTTTCTAAGAACAGTTCTAAATAATTCTAATAATATACCAGTACACATTTTTCAGCACCTATTAGACTTGGAGATATTGAAATGTGTAAAGCGTATTTGCTCACTTCTAACAGCCTCTTTTGAAAGTAAGAATAATGTAAGATTATAAGCATAAATAAGGTATATTATAGAAATTCAGAGGAAGAAATAGTTATTTCTAAAGATTGGCATGATCAAAGGAAAGTCTTGAAGTTGTCAAGAAAGAGTAGACTTGGCAAGTTTAGGTGAGGGAGAGGAGGATTTCTGACGGGGAGAATGAGAAAAAATATATATATATACACATATCTATACATACTATATATACACACACAAACTGCATATATATATGTATTATATATATGTATGTATATGTTATATATGTAGTCAGTAGACACTGTGAGCCTAACTGTTATATTGTCAGCAAACTAATTTATTTAGTGAGCACACATTTTTGAGGTTCCACTCTTTAAAAAATAATACTAAGTAAGGAGAGGATGTTGCAATGGATGAAAATTAAAAAGAGAAATGACAAATTATATATAAAATACCAAAAGTATAGTTTCTGTGCTCTAGCTAAGAAGAGAATGCAAAATATACCTGAAATAAAATAACTATTATATAGTTTGTCAATAACTGCACTGGCCTTTTAAGAGAGATTTTAGGTTTTCTTTTCTATTTCATGATTTCCTTTCCAATTGAATATGTGTTTTATTTTACTTAAAAGACATATAGACATAGAGCACACATATTTTGTATAACTTTATAATAAAAGTCACTTAAATAAACTGTTCCTTCTGAATTTTCTCACCACAGTAATTCCTTGTCCATTTAGCTTTGTCTACCACATACCTTCCCTTATAAGGTAAACCTGTGATGTTGTGCTAAAACAGAAATTAATCACAATATATTGGTAATTTTGACTACAACCGATGGATAAAACAAGATGAAATGACTCCACTTTTAGTATGCATGACAAGGTAGTTAGCATTGTATAGTTTTTTCTAGACGTTCACTGTGTATATGCTTATTTCTAATTCTATTTGGATTTTTCATGTCTCTGTACTTTTTAAAACAGTATTCTGTGCCAACTCTAATTTTTCCTGTTGATGCCTTCAGATCTCAACCTTGTCTAAAGACTGCAAAGATACTTATCTGCTCAGCTGCATTCAGAGTGTGTCCTCAGGAAGTGTTCCTGGAGAAGCTTCCTTTTGTACTCATAGCTCTGAAGCCATATTGTGGTTCTTATCTCCGGTTACAAATCCTAATCCCTTGTGATCTTTAAAATATTACAGATCCTTGGGTCTAAGACCAAGAACTCCTGAATCAAAATTAAGTATGTCATTTTCACACTCTGTTAAAGTCCAAAAGCCCTCCCTCAGGGTTTCTGAAAATTACCCTGGTTTATAAAGTCCTCTGCCTCCTGGGCTTCTACTCTTGTTTCTCTGTCACTATGTAATCCTGTTTGGCCCAGTCATGAAGCTTGGTGTCATTTGGTTTCACATTATAGCTCCATAACCACCAAGCCTCCATGAGCACAGAAGACTTTATTGAAAGTTGTCCAGGTATGATGGAGGCTGAGTTTGCATCACAGCAATGCAAACAACTTTACCTGAATCCAGAGGAATCATTGATCTTAGTTTCTTGTGCTCCCTCAGGGTATGCTATGTTTATATCATTCTATGTTCTATGTCTTCCCAGTGCTTTTCTTCCCTGCATTCTTCCTTCTCCTTCCTTTCAGGAACCATACAACAAATCTCTTGCTTCATCTTCCACCAACTCCCCCATGATGAAAAACAACATCACCTTCCTCAAAGCCCTGATAGACCCTCCCTCCAGTCCTACTAGCTTTACCTTCACCCTGAACATTTAGAAATGTATTTTTGAAAGAGTGATCTCCTTAGGGGACTACTGCCAGATATTAGACTAATAAAATGTCTCAACCTCATTATAGTCACATGAAAAATATCTGGATTTCTTCAACTACACAGTGCCTAGGCAATTTCCATGATAGAGTCTATTTGCTTATAGTCTTCTTTTTTTTTTTTCTTTTAATAGGGATAGGTATATGTTAAGGCCATAAAGACAAATCCGTTAACTTCAAAGTGAACATGACAATTGGGAGCTTATTATTATTATTTTTTTTTTGATATTTAAAACACCACAACTGGAGAGAAAAAAGTTATTTTTCAATATTTCAAAGATTTTCATTAACATTGCAATTAGTTGTTTGTTATAATAATTCTTTAGCAAAAAACATGTATTCCACAAGTGTGTATTTGGCATCAATTTTGGGCAAATAACCTGGGCGCTAAGAGGATTAGAGCATCATTATTGTGAGTACAAACATGAGCCAAGCTGCTGGGTTCTTATTCTGGATCTATACTTTATCAATTGTATAAGTAACATCACTGTACAATCCTGATAATTTAACTTTATGAACCTCATGCGACCAATATTGCTCATTTGTAAACTCAACATGATAATGCCTGCCCTATAGGGGTGTTGTAAGGATAATATCAGTGAGGGGCATGTATAATTATTGTTCAATGGGTGACACAAAGTCAGAGCTCAGGAAGGTCAGCTCTTAATTGCTATTGACAAGTGATATGCTAGGGATATGGGATACTAGGGAGGAATTTCGAGAGAGATGGTTGTCACTGACAGCATTGTAAACATTACATGGGTTGGTACATGGAAAGAGGATATCTTTAAAAAATATTAGGGAGTTAGTGGAAAGCTTCCAAGGGCAGGGATCGTTAAGGAAAGTGTGTCAATCAGTTAGTCTAATCTTAAGCATCCATCTCCACCTTTTACTAATTTTATGACCTTAGGGCAATTACTTAGCTTCTTATCACAGGGCAATAATGATATCTAATCCATAGAGTTGTTGTTATTATCTTATCTAATCATCACAGCTACTTTTACTAACATTAATCAAGTACTTGCTATTTGCCTCAAAAAATGTTAAGCCCATTATAAGGATTTTGTTATTTAATTCTTACAACTACATAAAGGTTTAGAATGATGATTGACTTGGTAAGAACTCAATGCACGATATCAAGAAGAAAAAGTAGGATTAAAGGGAAGAGATAGCAGGATATATCATAATTATTTTATTTGTTTGTGTTTACATGTAAGAGACCTCATCCTGTATATAAAAAATATGCTTACATTAATACTATTATTCTGCTAGCAATGATAAAAGATAACATTTAATAGCATTTATTATATACTATGCACTGAGTCAAGTGCTTTACATATAGGATTCCACATAATTTATTAAACATGCACAAGTCCCATTTTGCAGATGATGAAGTTGGGTGGAAGGAAAGATAAATGACAGAAGGGAGATAGGATATATTTGATGGAGTTAAGAATATGGAGAGAATAAAATAAAAACTCAGATAACTTGAGGAAAACTAACTTTCTTCTTTCTAATATCAAGGCAATCAAGAAGGAGATATAAAAAGAAACATAAAGTAGTCTGGCAATCTCTGGGAAGTTGAAGGAGTTCATATTTTTGGCCCTTTTAATCTAGTGAAATAGAAAGTACATTATTTGTTACAAATGAGGGCAAGGGCTAGGTTAGAAATCTGAGGAAAATTCTAAATATTGAGGCAGTTATTGGGAGACAAGAAGACATGTCATTTACTTAGAGGAGAGAGCCTGGTGAAACACAACTAAGGCTTCAGTTAGTTCAACAAGTAGGTGCACTAGGCAAGAAAGAGAAAGAAAGAATGGGAGGCCAAGGCAGGGAAGAGAACCATGCAGGTTTATAATTGCAGAGATAGAATGTCTTTGTGTGATTCTAAGACCTGGGTAACAATCTTGTGAGAGGATTGCTGAGGCGGAATGAGAATGATCATCCTTTCAGTAGAAGATATTAGGGAATATGGAGCTATTGAGGATGAATGTTTTGTTGAAATGAATATTGAAATCATAGAGTTTGGTAGCAGGAATCGTGGTGGAGAGAGGGATTATAAAGTAGTGTAAAAATGTTCCTTAAGGAGTTGATGGATTAAGCAGGCTAACATATGATGCAATGAAAACAGGAAGTGGGGAGAAACTTCATATATGAGTAATTCTATTCAAGATAATACCAGAAGTCCTACGCAGAGCAACAAGGCAAGAGAAAGAAATAAAGGGCATCCAAATTGGAAAGGAGAAAGTCAAATTATCTCTGTTTGCTGATAATATGATCCCATACCTAGAAAACCCTAAAGACTCCTCAAAAAAACTTCTAGGTTTGATAAATGAATTCTGTAAAGTCTCAGGATACAAAATCAACATACACAAGTCAGTAGCATCTCTATACATCAGTACCAACGTAGGCAAGAACCAAATCAAGAACTCAGTATTATCCACACTAACTGCAAAAAACAAACAAACAAACAAAATAAAATACCTAGATTCAATACAATTCTTACCAAAGTATCAACATAATATTTTAGAGGATTAGAAACAATAATCCTAAAACTCATGGAACCAAAAATAAGCTTGAATAGCCAAAAGCAATCCTAAGCAGACAGAACAAAACTGGAGGCATCACAATACCTGACTTCAAATTATACTACAGGCTATGGTAACCCAAACAGCATAGTACTGTATAAAAGTAGACACATAGATCAATGGAACAGAATAGAGAACCAAGATATAAAGCCATATACGTACAACGAATTGATCTTCAACAAAGAAGACAAAAGCATATATTGGGGAAAGGACACCCTATTTAATAAATGGTGCTGGGAAAATTGGATAGCCATATATGCAGAAGAATGAAACTGGATCTCTATTTCTCACCATATACAAAGATTAATTCAAGATGGATTAAAACCTTAAATGTAAGACCTAAAACCACAAAAATCCTAGAAGAAAACTTAGGAAAAACTTTTCTGACAATGGCTTAGGCAAAGAATTTATCACTAAGACCTCAAAAGCAAATACAACAAAAAATAAACAAATGAGATTTAATTAAACTAAAAAGCCTTGGCACAGCAAAATAAATAAATATTCAACAGAGTAAACAGACAACATACAGAATGGGAGACAATATTTGCAAACTATACATCTGACAAAAAATTTATATCTGAATCTACAAGGAAATCAAACAACCCAGCAAGAAAAAAACAAGTACCCCATTAAAAAGCAGGCAAACAACATGAACATATATTTTTCCAAAAACAGATATGCAAATTATCAAAGAACATGTCAAAAAATGCACCACTATCAACAAAGAAATGCAAATTAAAACCACAATAAGATACCACCTTACTCTAGTCAGAATGGCCATTATTAAAAGGTCAAAAAACAATAGATGTTGGCACAGATGGGGTAAAAAGAGAACACTTATAAACTGTTAGTGGGAATGTAAATTAGTACAACCTCTATGGAAAGTGGAATGGAGATTTCTAAAAGAACTAAAAGTAGATCTGCCATTCAATTCAGCAATCCCAATAGTGGATATCTACCCAAAAGAAAAGAAGTCATTATATTACAAAGATGCCTGCAGTCATATGTTTACTACAAAACAATTCGCAATTGCAAAGATACGGAATCAACGTCCATCAACAGATGTGTGGATAAAGAAAATGTGTGTGTGTGTATGTGTGTGTGTACACACACACACACACACACAGATACATACACACCATGGGATACAACTCAGTTATAAAAAGGAATAAAGTAATGTCTTTTGCAGCAACATGGATGAAACTAGAGTCCATTATCCATAGTGAAGTCAGTCAGGAATGAAAAATCGAATACTGCATATTTTCACTTGTAAGTGGGAGCTAAGCTATGGCTGTGCATGGTCGTACAGAGTGGAGTAATAGTCACTGGAGAATCCAAAGGTGGGAGTGTGGCAGAGGGATGGTGGATGAAAAATTACCTAATAAGTACAATGTACACTAGTCAGAAGACACATACACTAAAAGCCCAGATTTTACTACTGTACTATGTATCCATATAACAAAACTGCATTTGAACCCCCTAAATCTATTAGAATGAAAAAAACCCCAAAACCTAATGTGATATATGCATTATGGCATTAAATTCTTAATTTACTGTTTTCAGTGAACCAAATCTATTCCAAAGAAAAAAAGTTTTAGGAATACAGTATCCTTAAACCGTTTAATGCATTCTGTTTATCTTCAATAAATGATTGTAATTATGTTTAGCTCTATTAAATTTTGTAGTTGATTATTTTTTACTCTTAAAAAATAAATTTAAAATACCATGTATGGTGACAATGTTTTTTGGGGCTAAGACACTCTCCGTTGTTTCTATACTTTCTTCTTTTTCATTCTTTGTCCATAATAGCATGTATAATATATATTTGTGTATATATATGTATATGTTATAGTTATAGCATATACATATATACACACATATATAAACATATAAGTATAGTATATGTAAATATATAAACACACACACACATATATAAAGCATCTGTTTGTATTTTCTTTCTCCACTTTCCCTATTATCACCTCTCTCTTTTTTTTTCAATCTCCTAATTTTCTCTCTCCTTTACTTTTATTTCATCATATTTGGTCTACGTATCAGTACTGGGTTGTGATATTATAAATATTACCTATATTTGTATATTACTAAGATCATATTATTATTATATATGTTTAAATTTACTTGAGAAATTGTTTTACTGTAGGCAAGACATTTAAGCCAAAACTTAGAATGAAATATAAATTTATTGTACATTATGTTGTTCCACATCTTCTAAGTATCCAATTCACCTTTATATTCTTTGCAAAGGGATCTGAATTATTATTATGTGAGTTGAAAATACAGTGGAGGAAGAGTCCTTATTTATCCTCTTCCTCCATTATTTAACAATACTGCCATGCTTGTTATGTATTTGGCATAATGTGTCATTGTCTTTCTTCACTTAAAATGTCAGTGTAGCCCCTCACTGGGAATCAGAAAGATAAACTTGATCCTGCTATTTTGTTATTTGTATGACCTTAGAGCAACAATCACTGTGAAATGAGGAAGCTGGAAGAAATATTTTTTTAAGGTCCAGTCTAGCACTGGCATTTTACTACTGCCTATCATTTCTGATAAAAACTTATGATTTTTAAAGCAACAAATTAATGAAAATAAAAAATTAGTAGAAAGTGAAGTTTTAAACATAAGCTTATTTTATTGTTTTTCTTTCAGAGAGGCTTACTTTAACTTTGTCACAATGATTTGTCACATTAAAGGAACAGTGCTATGTCAGTGTTCCTAAAATAAATAGGCAAAGTAGTTGGAATGTTAAAATAGAAGATGAGAAATTACCAGTTACCTACACCGAGTTTGAAGTTTTCTGTCTTTATTTTAGAATTAAATATAAGCATACTATTTCAAATAATATGTATGTGACTATATATATATACACATCTATGTGCATATATGGGAACATATACGTGCCTATATGTGTGCGTGTATAGAAAGAGAGAGAAACAGACAGACAGAGGGAGGGAGAGAGAGAGAATTGGCTCCCACAGTTGTGGGAGCTGGCAAGTTTGAAACTTTTAAGACAGGCCAGTATTCCGGAAACTAGGGTAAATATTGCTGTTTCAGTCTTGAGTCTGAATTTCACAGGGCAGCAGGGTAGAAGCTCAGGCAGGGTTTTTTGTTGCAATCTTGAAGAAAATTCCTCCTTCTTCTGGAAACCTCAGTCTTTGCTCTTAAAGCCTTTAAGTGATTGGATGAGGCTCATTCACATTATGGAAGATAATATGTTTTACTCAGTGTCTACTGATTAAATTATTCATCACATCCAAAAAATAGCTTCCAAAGACCCATGTCTGACCAAACAAATGGGCACCACAGCTTAGGCAAGTTGACACATAAAATTAGTCATCAAATCTCTTTCATTTTGAAATTTTATTCTTCATCCAAATGTCTCATCAATTCTTCTCAAATATAAATGACATAAAATAAAAGTTTAAAAACATTGCTGAATAAATAAATAAAGCTAATTGAAAACTGCTGCAGTATATTCTTAGCATTCTTATAATGTTTTGATCATAATTGTATTAATGTGTGGCTTGTACTCATTCAATCACTTTATCAGTTTTTTGTGATAAGGTAAAATCAACAGCAAAAGCTGAAGTTTAAGAAGTAAAGACTAACCACTTGACCTATTTTAAACAAATTGCTCTTTTGACAAGTTTGTTTTGAACTAAGTCACATAAAAGACGTTCA
>CAUYSK010084743.1:0-10061 GCA_963575035.1 Avahi laniger
AATTTCTTTCTATTTTTGGTAGAGATGGGGTCTCGCTCTTGCTCAGGCTGGTCTCGAACTCCTGAGCTCAGAACGATCCGCCCACCTCGGCCTCCCAGAGTGCTAGGATTACAGGCGTGAGCCACCGCGCCCGGCCCTCACTGTTTCTTAAAGTACAGAAATGCTATATACAAAAAGAAAAAATCATATTAAAATTAAGTAAAAATTTCAGCTCTAAATCATAAGCTGATTGCTCTTTTTTTTTTTTTTTGAGACAGAGTCTTGCTCTGTCACCCAAGCTAGAGTGCAGTGGCAGCATCATAGCTCACAGTAACCTCAAACTCCTGGGCTCAAGTGATCCTCCTGTCTCAATCTTCTGAGCTGGGACTGTAGGTGCACACTATCAAGCCCAACTAATTTTTTCTACTTTTAGTAGAGATGGGGTCTCGTTCTTGCTCAGGTTGGTCTTGAACTCCTGACCTCAAGAAAACCTCCAGACTCAGTCTCCCAGACTGCTAGGATTACAGGCGTGAGCCACCACGCCTGATCTCTTTTTTCTTTTAGAGATGGGGTCTTGCTCTGTTGCCAGGCTGGAGTGCAGTGGCGTGATCACAGCACACTGCAGCCTTGAACTGCTGGGCTCAAGCAATCCTCCCGCCTCAGCCTCCCAAAGTGCTGGGATTACAGGCACGTGCAACCACATTTGGCCAGATTGTTCTTAACACGTTACCTGCCACACTAGAAAAAAAATTTTTTTCCTTGGGGCCATGGTGTTTTATTTTGAAAATCGAATAAAAACTCAAAATGATCATTTCTAATTTAATGAGAACTTTATTTTTTATTGTTTTCTGTGCCTGACTTATATGCAACTTGAAAAATAGTTCACACAGCTTCCAAGGTAAAGAAATGTGTGAGTTACATATGCTTCGTGAGGCCCACGGCTCAAAAGTAGCCTGAGTTAAATAAAACTCACCTGACAGTTAATGTGTTAATTTACCAAAAATTAACACATTGCTTTTCATTTGGGATGTATTTTTAATAGCATCTTTTGCACTATACCTGACTCTATGTCAAAACAGTGTGGTTGGAAACTATGTGGCAAATTTAAAACTTGGCCTGTTATCTGTCCATCTGTGTATGGAGGGCTGAAGTACAGTTTGATCAGCTCTACCTATTGTTTGAAGGTAGGTGTCTCAAAAGCAACTTGGAGGTTGAAGCTGAGTCAATGGCTAAATGGAATAGAAGACATGCCTTACATCCCTGTGTTTGGCCCTCCTCGTGGCATTCCGTATATCTGTCCAGGGTTAGTCCAGTTCGCAAAGTACTTACAAATACAGGGGCACATTTAATTTCCTGCTCTCCTAGGCTGGTGTTCAATAAGCTAAAAAGGTTATACGTGAACTGCAGGTGGCCCTGACATCTGTCAGAAGCATTCTTCGGACCCTCCCATCTTCCATGCCCAGTCAGTCCCCACTGCCCAGGCAGGCACTAAGAATGGAGGGAAAGTACTCAGGAAGCCCCTGTAAAGCACAGGACAAAACCATAGTATTGTAAGTTCCCCCAAAAGTAATCTACACATTTTATGTAATTTTGTTTTAATAACAGCGGAAAAAATTTTGAAAAACAGTAAAAATAAAGGGGAAAATCTATGTTGCCAGATGCCAAAACATATTACAAAGCTGTCTTCTTTATGTAAGCCCAGAAACAGACATAATGCACATGTGAAATTAGTATACAGTAGTTCCCCCTTATCCTCGGGGGTATGTTCCAAGATCCCCAATGGAAGCCTAAAATTTCGGATGGTACCAAACCCTACATATATATATATATATATATTCCTATACATATACACCTATGATCAAGTTTAATTCATAAAACAAGCACAGTAAGAGATTAACAATAACTAATAATAAAATAGAACAATTATAACAACATACTGTAATAAAAGTTAAGTGAATGTGGTATTGGTCTCTCTTCCTCTCTCAAAATCCTATTGTACTACAGGCAAGTACTACTTGCCTACCCTCAGACGCAGCTGGCTGCTGGTAACTGAAATCTCAGAAAGCGAAACCCTGGAAAAGCGAAACTGCGGAGGCAGGGACAACTGTATGATATGCTTCAAACGGGAAA
This sequence comes from Avahi laniger, assembly GCA_963575035.1. Taxonomy (NCBI): domain Eukaryota; kingdom Metazoa; phylum Chordata; class Mammalia; order Primates; family Indriidae; genus Avahi; species Avahi laniger. The sequence continues at coordinate 2,110 of CAUYSK010084743.1, forward strand.
GTGGTGGGGCAATCTGTGACCTCTACCTCCCCTTAAATATAAAAATAAACTCCAGATGGATGAAAGTGAATAAAGTTAGATTAAAATGGAGAAAATTTTTTAGAAAAACTTTTAAAATGTAAGGATGAAAAAAAACAATAAAAACATGTAAGAGTAAAGTTTAAAAAGTAAAAAAACAGAAGAATGGTTGGTATTCTTATATTCAAAGAGCTCTTAGGAGTAAAAAAAGGATACATTCCCACAAAAAGTTGGGCAAAGAAAATGCACAGACACCTTACAAAATATAAAGAAATAAAAAACATGAAATTGTTCTATACTTCGGTGCCAAGGCGACACAATGGAGGGAAGAATAGTTTTTCAAATAACTGTGGTGAACAGGACAGGGCAACTGGCCAGCCACACGCAGGAGAATGAACGTGGACCCCTTCTTCACATCATACTCATTAATTAACTCAAAGTGGACCACAGATTTACAGCTAAGAGCTGAAACTCCGACACCCACAGAAGAAAGCACAGGAGTAGATTTCCATGACCTCGGATTAGGTACTGGTTTGTTAGGTATGTCACCAAAAGCACAAGTGATAAAAGAAAAAAAGAGATAAATTGGATTTCATCAAAAATGTAAAATTTTATGCCTCAAAGGATATAATTAAGAAAGTGAAAGACAACCCAAAGAATGGGAGAAAATATTTGCAAATCATAGGTCTGATAAGGAACTAGTATACAGAACATACAAAAAACTCCTACAGCTCAACAATAAAAAGACAAATGTAGCCCAATTTTAAAAATAGGTGAAGGATCTGAATAGATATTTCTCCAAAGACGACATACAAATGTCCAATAAGCACATGAAAAGATGTGTGGCATCATTAGCCACCAAGGAAAGGCAAATCAGAAACACATCCACTTCACACCCACCAGGACTACAATAAAAAGATAGACACTAACCAAGATCAACAATGTGGGCAAGGATGTGGAGAAATTGGAATCCTCACACATCAGTGATGGGAATGTAAAATGGTGCGGCCACTTTGGAAGTCTGGCAATTCCTCAAACGGTCAAACACAGAATTACTGTTTCACTCTGCAATTCCACTCCTAGAGAAATCAAAATACATGTTCACACATAAATATCTAAAAAATGTTTGTATCAGCATTTTTCATAATAGCTAAAAGTGGAAACTGAAATGACCATCAACTGATGAGTGGAAAAGTAAAAGGTGGTATATATCCAAAATGAACTATTATTCAATCACAAAAAGGGAAGTACTGACAGGTGCTGCAACATCAGCCTTGAAAACATTATGCTTAGTGAAAAGAGCCAGTCATTCATTGTATGCTTTCATTTCTATAAAATGTCCAGAAGAGATAAATCTATATAGACAGAAAATAGCTTAGTGGTCAGCTAGGGTTGGGGGTTTGGGGGAAATGGGGAATGATTGCTAATGGTACAGGGTTTCTTTCTGGAGTGACGAAAATAGTTTAAAATTGACTCTTGTGGTAGTTATACAATACACTAGATACTACTGAATTGTGCACTTTAGAAGAGAGAACTATATGGTACATGAATTGTATCTCAATAAAGCTGTTTCATGAGCTATGATCACATCACTGCACTTCAGTCTGGTGGACAGAGACCTTATCTCTAAAAATAAATAAATACATAAAGCTGCTTCAGCAGGCAAGGTGGCTCACGCCTATAATCCTAACACTTTGGGAGACCGAGGCAGGAGGACCCCTTGAGGCCATAAGTTCAAGACCAGCCTGAGCAAGAGCAAGACCTCATTTCTATAAAAAAATAGAAAAATAAGCTGGGCATGGTGGCATGTGCCTGTAGTCCCACCTACTCAGGAGGCTGAAGCAAGAAGATCTCTTGAGCCCAGGAGTTGGAGGCTGCAGTGAGCTATGATGATGTCACTGCACTCCAGCCCGGGCAACAGGGCAAAATTTTTGTCTCCAAAAAAAAAAGGCAAACAGCACCTCATGCTACAAAGGAAAAAAAGAAAATCTGTTTCAAGAACCAGTTCTACCTCATTAATCATCAAAGAAATGAAAATTTAAAAAATGAAGCATTTTTTAAATCTATCAATATAGACAAGATTAAAAAAAAAGATAACTGGGGACTGATGCAGTGGCTCATGCCTATAATCCCAGTGCTTTGGGAGGACAAGGAGGGAAGACTGCTTGAGGCCAGGAGTTTGAAACCAGCCTGGGAAACATCGAGAGACCCTGTCTATTTAAAACAAAAAAAAAAAAAGAAAGAAAGAAAAGAAAAAGAATTAATTGGGTACAGTGGCATGTGCCTGTTACTTGGGAGGCTGAGGATCGCTTGAGCCCAAGAGTTTGAGGTTACAGCAAACTATGATCGTGCCACTGCACTCCAGCCTGGGCAACAGAGTGAGATCCTATCTCTCATAAAAAACAAAACACAAAAAAACACCACAAAGCCGTGGTTCTTATTACCAGTAAAAACTCTTAAAACACAGATTTGCCTTTCCTGCCCCTGCTCCCACACAAGTCTGCAGAAGAGCCATAGGCATTTCTATTTGCTAAATTCCACAGGGATGTTGTATTATTTTTAGATTTATATTTGTCCCAAAATTTCCAAAACTAACATGTATGTACCTTTACAGTGAGAATAAATAAAACATTTAAGAAGTCAGGTGCAGTGGTATGTGTCTGTACTTCCAGCTACTTGGGAGCTACTGAGGCAGGAGGATCACGTGGGCCCAGGGGAGTGAGGCCAGCCTGGACAACAGGAGCAGAAAAGCTCCATGGGGGACTCTGACACAGCAGAGGACTGTACCATAAAGGCAAAAGGTGAGAGGTCAGACTAAATAAAAACTGAAACCACAGGAACAAATGTAAAGGCAATCAATAAACCAGAGGAAAAAATATCTGAAACACACAAGACAAAGCGAATAATAATGCAGGTGGTATTTCTCCTCCTCCTCCTCTTGGCCCATCTTTTGTTCTCAAGTCCTCTGTGCCAGTCCACTGTGCCTGCCTAACATACATTTTTATTAGGATTGTTACTGTTACATAGGTTTTGGATAAATTTTAGCCCCAACTCTATTTTTCCTCTATGCTGTGTATTCTATCCTAAGGACATAATAGAGATGTGCGTAAAGAATATGTATGATAAAGTTTATGCGTCCAAGAGTGGATTATAATGTCTTCAAAGGACTTTTATATTTGAAACAGTAAGACAAGATCAACCAAGAAAGAAAAGGAAAGGGGAAGTATTTCCTCTGTCCATGATACTGCTGCCAAAACTGACAACGGGCTGGGATTCCTGGAGTTGGCCCCTGAGAGCAAGGTGGCCCCAATCCTCTGCATCCCAACAGGGCCCAAACCCACAATCTTAGGACATTCCCCTCCACCCCCAACACAGAAACGTGACTCCTGCATAACCTCCACTCAGAATTAGAAAATGACACCAGGTCAGGCGTAGTGGCTCACGCCTGTAATCCCAGCACTTTGGGAGGCCAAGGCAGGGAGACTACTCTAGACCAGGAATTTGAGATCAGCCTGGGCAGCATAACAAGACCCCACCTCTACAAAAAATTGGAAAATTAGCTGAGCATGGTGGTGCGCACCTGTAGTCCCAGCTACTCAGGAGGCTGAGGTGGGCAGATTGCTTGAGCCCAGGAGTTCAAGTAAGCAGAGTTCTGATGATGCCACTACACTTTAGCCTGGGCAATAGGGTGAGACCCTGTCGGAAAAGAAAGGAAAGGAAAAGGGATAGGGAAAAAAGAAAAGGAAAAAAGGAAAAGGGGAAAGGAAAAAGGAAAAGGAAAGGAAAGGACACCAAAGTAAACCAGGTACAACAAGGCATTTGCTCTGATTCCTCCAGAAGGACCCTACAGCAGCTGGGTGTGCAAAGCTTTAGAGTCATAAAACAAAGAAAATGCTCACTAGATGTACACAGCTATCAACCAGGGAAGAAGTGATAATCACCCATGACATGATAAAGTTCCACTGGTGAGAAACAGAACATAGCTATTTAGATAGAAGGAATAATGTCTCTGTGTTTTCTTCTTTTTGCTTGGTGTTTACTGATTTTTTTAAAAATAAGATTATCTTAAAATTTAAGATCTAAATTCAATAGGGAAATAACTTCAAATGGGCAAGCTGGACCAGAATGATTTATAAGTAATCTTCCACATCAAAAAGCTGTGATTTTAAAGTGAAGAGCAAATGGCTAAGGCAAGCGGGAAAGGCAATAGGGGAGTCCAAGCAAGAGGCATGGCTCATCATGAGAAACCCAACCCAGGGTGGACCACGGGGTGGATCCGCCACTCCCTCCCTCCCTCCCTCTTCCCCAAGCACGCAGCCTTCAGAACTGGAGAGCAGGTCTACCTAGGAGGCATGGGGGTTACTTGCTACTGCACAAAGAAACCCTAAAATGTAGGAGATGCTGGATCTGTTCCTATGGTCGAAGTGATAGGCCCACTAGACAAGCAGTTCTCAACTGAGTTATAGGGTTTTCAGCAGCATCAGGTCCATTCACCAAATGACCAGTTCATGAGAATTACCAATTTACTAAAAAACCTTTGAAAGGAATATCCTTGAATATTGTGAATATACATATAAACATATTCTTCAAGAATACTTATTACAATAAGTTTTTGGTAACTTAGCAAAATTAGTCATTGGACAGATTGCTTTTTGTTGACTTGAAGCTTAGGGCCATTTGAGGTGACTGTGGAAAGGGTAAAAGCAAATTGGGGTGATCCGGGTTGTGAAGAGACCGGCGTGGCTTGTACCTACAGATGTGGTGAAGTGTCATATTTACATGACTGCTGGCTGTGACTCTCCCAGCCAGACCTGTTAAATGGGCCACTGACTTCTTCTAACAGTCACTTCATTCTTAGAAATGCCTGGTAAATATCCCAAATATGTAACCACTGACAGGAAGGCAGAAGTTGCAGTGCTAGTTGTTAGTTAAGCATGCAGTCCATCTTTGTTTAAATGCAAAGAATCTTCTGACTGGGTCTCTACATGAAGTGAAAGAGTTGAGTATCTTTGAGATAATTTATGCTTCTACCTAGGAGATTACATTGAAGAAAGGGCTATATAATCAGACTCTAGCAAAGACACTATTGGTCAATGGGAAATTCGTGTTGGAAACAAAGTTAAATGATCTTGACTGAGTACTTGCAATGTGCAGGGTTGTACGTGATACCAACAACTGGCTAATTTTTCTCAGTTTACAGTTTCCTGTTATTTGCAACATGTCACATATCATATTTTGTTCTTAGATTATGTTTCCCAGCTGATATTTCTAGACAAAGCAAATGGGGATAAGTTTAAACAAAAGAAAGAATTTATACTCAGCTGTTCAGAATGTGAGACTAAAGGTTATTCTTCCAAGGCCCTGCATACACATTTTCTCAGCAATCTTCAGGATACAAATAGAGGCAATAAGATGGAGGTGACAGATACAAACTCTTAAAAATTACACAAACACCTAAATTACTAATAATTATGGACAAAGGCTTACTTCCAAACCTTTTCCCATGTTTTCCAATTCAATTCATATTATGAGACACAATTCATAATCACAGTGTGATTTTATATAGAAACTGCTATTATGGTGAAGAGGTGACCTAACTACTCACCTGCTGTCTCCATAGGAACTGTATAAGGACTCTCTTTAGTCCTCAGAACTACTTGTGAAGTGAAAGAAGCTTGTGTATAATGATAAGGAACACATTTGTACAAGGAAACCAAAACACAAAGGAGTTTTTGTGGAGCCCATCAAAGATGACAACAGAGAGAGAGAGACCGTGCCTTCCATGAAGCTTAAACCTGTGCAGCCTGTTCAAGTCTTGATCCCTCCATTGTCAAAATCTAGAGAGTCAGAAAATTATGAGAATATGACAATAAGGTCGGGGGAGGAAGAGATCAGTAAAGGCTTCTGAAGTACCAAAGTGGACACACAAAGACCAAAAAAATAAGCCCACTCCACAGTGGGACAGCTGGTCACTAGGTCACTGACATTTCAGTGGACAGTGGCTCTCACAAACTTTATTCTACATCAGAATTACTAGAGGAGTTTGTTTAAAACTGAAGATTCAGCCAGATATGGTGGCTCATGCCTATAATCCTAGCACTTTTGGAGCTGAGGTGGGACGATAACTTGAGGCCAGGAGTTCAAGACCAGTCTGGACAACACAGCGATATTACATCTCTAGAAAAAAAAAATTTTAATAATTAGCCAGATGTGGTAGCATGTGCCTATAGTCCTAGCTACTCAAGAAGCTGAGGCAGGAGGATCCTTCAGCCCAGGAGTTTGAGGCTGCAGTGAGCTATGACCAGGCCACTACACTCCAGCCTGGGCAACAGAGCAAGACCTTGTCTCTTAAAAAAGAAAACAAAAAACAAAAACACCAAAAATCCCTGTAGATTTCAGTGTAAGAGAAGCCGATCTATTTGGGAATTATCTGAATTGTATTACAGGGAATTAGGTGGCATAAATTAGGAAACTGATAATGAAAAAAACCTAAAGTTTCACAAAGCAATAGTGATCACAAAAACACAGACCTCACCTTTCTCCTAAGGAATTTTGAATTCGGAAGACTAGGCGAGGCCCTGGAACCACCAGTCACGGTGACGGAGGTGGGTCCACAGACATGGTTTGAGACACACAGATACAGAATGAACCCCAAGCCACACGGGCAGCCCTGGAAGGCCCGGAGCCTATGGCCCGCCACTCAAGCGCTGCCAACATCACTGTCCGAGCTGTGGTATCCTGGCAGGACACAGAAGACAACTCCCCTACCCTCCCATCCCAACAGTCCTTCAGCCACACTTCCCTTCCATTTGGAGATGTTTATCAGCAGCTGCCTGGGGGCCTTGTCCAAAACCTCCACTTCAAAATTCTCTTACACATGATCAAAACAAAAATCCTAACATCATTCTCACGAGCAGTTTTAAATAAGTAGCACTCCTTGATGAATCTCCTGCATCACAACTTTCAGAATGGTGAAGTCTCCATAATGTGATTTTTAATTTTTCTTTAAAAAAATAAAATCACATATGTAAACCTCATATTAGAAATAACCCTTGCAGGAGACCACATGGTAAACCTAAAGATGAGGCCCCCTCTGGTCACTGAACGTTCCCAGTCCAAGACGTGCCCCACTTCCACAGCTCGCTTCCTGATAATGGCACAAAGCCCCATCCAAAGTGCAAGCAAGACAATGTCACCAGGAATCAAGTGGGTGCCTCTTCCAAAAGGACTCAAACTCCTTCCCCTCCTCCTTATTCACTCTCGTGGCTTCGATTTCCTGTGTGCACATCTCTCCTCTGAGATAGCTTGGGCTCAAATCCAATCTACAAAAAGCTGATCCAGCTTCTACCTCCAACAAAACCTGTTCATCTTCCTTTGTCAATACAACTCAAATAATTTTTAAATTCTTACATCCATGTAAGCTGTCACAGAAAACTGTGCAGTAAATATCAATGTTTAATAATTATATCACTCTTATTAATTCATTTATAATCAAGTAAAATAGGATACATGCTATATTTCATTATATCTAAGACTCAATTGACTCCAGTACACATTCTGATTTCAGCGAAGTGCCTCTTGTGGAGATGTGCAAAAAAGATGTGTCTTAGAATCATGAAATAATATGGTGACATTTCTAACAAACCTTGAAAGTCTGTATAATTAAAGAAATTACAAATAAAATGTCCAGGCCGGGCGCGGTGGCTCACGTCTGTAATCCTAGCTCTCTGGGAGGCCGAGGCAGGCGGATTGTTTGAGCTCAGGAGTTCGAGACCAGCCTGAGCAAGAGCGACACCCCATCTCTACTAAAAATAGAAAGAAATTAATTGGACAACTAAAAATATATAGAAAAAACTAGCCGGGCATGGTGGCTCATACCTGTAGTCCCAGCTACTTGGGAGGCTGAGGCAGGAGGATTGCTTGAGCCCAAAAGT
>CAUYSK010084750.1:0-16868 GCA_963575035.1 Avahi laniger
CAGGGATCCGCCCATCCCTGGAATGGGTACGATGGAGCCAGAGGGCAGGGACATGTCTTTGAAAAATGCCCAAAGGCCCGCTTCTTAGACGGGGCCGACAAAGAGCGACTAATGTTTGCTGGGTTATACTGTCCTGTGCAGCAAATGTGTCTTCTGTGAGCACCTGCTCGGTGCCCGGCACTGCCGGGGGCTAGGAGAACGGAATGCTGATGCAAATGGCAATGCTATGCTAGGAAGACAAAGCCACATTCCATCAGCACCCAGCCACAGACTCAAGACCCGAAAGGAAAGAGATCAATAAGGAATGTGCTCAAAATGGAAACATACGGCCCAGCAGAGTGGCAAGAACGCATTAGACTCCTGCTCCGTGCTCAGGACGGTGTGGACTGGAGCTATTCTGGAGCCTCTCTGAGTCCCAGGTCTGCGCTGCCACGCAGGGCTAACACTGTGCCTCCACGGACTTGTTGGGTTAGGGTTCGAGAAGGTGATGGATAAGGAGCCCCTAGCACTCATCTGCCCTGCACACACTCCATAAATGTTCACCCCTCCTCCCCCAGCCACCCGGGGACTGCCCTTGCCTGGTGCCTTTTCCTCCTCCCCGCTGGCCCCTGCTGGCCCGGTCCTCACACTGCTCACACTGCGCTCTGTGTCCTTTCAGTACTCAAGTGCTGGCTTCAACCTTCTTGTTTACACTGGGGTTTAGAGACCCTCAAGTCGTTAAGTACCGTATTCCTGTCCCTCTGGTCTGAACTGCCACAGCGGGGAGACGGAATCTCCATTCCTAAGACCTCCCCGGTAAATACCACCACAGGGCTCTGGGGCCTTTGTCTGGGTTTGGCCTGGGTGACTGTGTCAGACACAACTCAAAGACAGATCCGTCTAATGCATGTGGAGTCCCTGCTCTGCGCACATCCTGCCTGGGTAGGACCTTTCACACTCATCTGCTTGTTTAATCTTCACAGAAATCCCCTGAGGGAACTTAGGTCCAGAGATGTGAGGGGTTTGCCCAAGGCCACGCAGATCCTAAATAGCTAAGCTAGGATTTCCATAATTAACAATTAAGAACACAGAGCACTGCTCCTAGACCACGTACTGCGCTGAGCACCGTATTTATGTTATCTCTTTGCGGTCTCTTGATAACCTTGTGAGGTAGGTACTATTATTGCTCTCATTTTACAAATGAGGGAACTGAGGCACACAGAATTCAAACAACTTTTCCCAGGTCCCATGCGTAGTTAAGTAGTTGGGCCTTGAGCCCAGGTAGATCCGTCTGGGGGCTTGGGCACTGTGTCCACCATCTCTGCAGACATGTGATGCCAGGAGGCTTAGTAGGTGAGCCTGCCTGGCTTCTGCCTGTGACTCTGGGGTCAGTAGACAGGCACAAGGAGTGGTTTGCCACAACTCCGGATGCACGTGCTTCCGGAGCATCCCTGTCTGGAGTGGTGGTTTATGGAAGGAGCCCTGCTCTACCCTGCCTGCCCAGCCCTCTCCCAGGAAAGGCCAGCACCAGTTTGGAAGCAAAGCAGAGAAAGACCAGATGTGGAGAGGGGCTGAGACAAGCCTGCCTCGCACCCAGGCGACGAGATGCCCGCTGGTGTTTTTTCTAAACATCCCTCCCCTCCCCAGAATGAGCAGGCTGAGCGCCACGGCTGCAGGAGACAATAATCACTAATCAAGTTGAAGTTTCCTTCTAATCAGTTCAGTTGTTAGAGGAAGCAATGCAGCCGGGCCTGTGTGGGGATCGCCGCTCATCGCTGCCGCGTGCCGGAAGGGCTGCCGGGGCTGAGCCCAGGGCCTGCCCAGCATCCCGTGCCTCTCCTGCCTCCCGGGGCGCTGGGCACTGCAGCTGCTCTGGGACCAGGCCCTCTCTGCACGCTTTCTTCTGCAGCCCCCCACCTGAAAGGTCCTTAATCTCAGGGCCAAAGGGGCTAGAGATGGTAAGAATGGAGTCATAGAGTGTTGCCTCTAAAGTCAGGCACCCAGGGTTCGAGTCTGGCTCTGCCATTTATTAATACAACCTGGATCCTCAGAAAAGTTCCTCAGCATCGCTGGCCCTCCGTTGCAAAAGGGAGATAAAAACAAGTGACATCTTTCTGGAAAATTCTACTCATCCTTCAAAACGTAGCTCAAATTTCACTTCCTCTGTGACTCCTGTCCCAGCCAGCACCTCATCCTCATCTCTGAATTAATTGTCCCTCCTTTGCATTTCCCAAAACATGATGCTGCTCAAATATCTGCTAGAGCAGTGGTCCCTTTTCGGCACCAGGGACCGGTTTCATGGAAGACAATTTTTCCACAGAGGGGGTGGGGGGTGGAACGGAGCTTAGGCGGTGCTCCACAGCCCTGTTCCTAACCGGTACCAAGCCACAGCCCGGGGATTGGGACCACAGTGCTAGAGCACTCATCACTCTGGAGGGTGATTTCATCATTTATAATTGGATTTTCTAGACCAAGAACCCTGAAAGGGGAGAAATTATAATGTTTTCATAACTATGACCCCACACCAGCCCACCACAAAGCCTGTTACATAATAGTTGTTTATTAAATGTTTGTTGAATGAATAATGAATAGGGAGTGAATAAGTGGTATGTATACCTAAATCTGTCATTTGTATTCAGATATGATGCTTCCTGTCTTATCCGTGTTGTTATCAAATGCAAAACCTTTTACAGACTCTGGCTCTCCGGCAATAACCGCCAACAGGCCTAGAGATAGGCAGGAAATAAGAACCGGATGATCAACAACTCCTGTAAAATTTCATCAAGAGTTTTCCAGTTACCAGCAAATGCACAGATCCTACTTTATTCAATCTAGATTAAACCTCTTATTGGGAAGACTTTAAATTAAGTGTGACTGAATTAGCTGCTGTTAATTTTTTTCCCCTAGATCTGCTAATCTCTAAGTGGAGCCCTCTCCTCCTCGACTGATCGGTTTCTCTCCGGTGCGGGGCACTGGTCTCTATCTTCCGGGATATCGAGTGGCCCAGGCTCTCAGGCAGGGAGAGATACCGAGTCTGCCGGTGGAGCTGCGCCCTTTTCGCTGTGAGATTCCCCTGCGGGAGCGCTGCCTGGCATTCGGTGAGCTGGGACAATAGGTACAGTGCTTGTGAGGCGCTATCGCTAATGGTAATCTGTGTGCTTCGATGAACTGCGGCTGCAAACCCTCATTTCATAAACGGAGATGCCGAGGAGGTGGCGAGGCCCCAAAGCCTCTTACGGCACTAGCTCTCCTCAAGGGCAGCAAAGGGCGGAGGGATTTGCTGTTTTTGCTCCCTTTTCTTTGTCCCCTACCCCCACCCCCAAAAGGAGATCCCCTTCCCCACCCTCCCCTACACCCCCATGTTCCCGTGGCTGGAGACCTCACAGAATGCCCGAGAATCTTGGGGAGAAGCCCACAGAGCACAGCTGACCAGGCAGCTGGGCGGGGCCTGTTATGGGCTGAATTGTGTCCCCAAAAGATGCTGAAGTCTTGTTAATGTGACCTTATTTGGAAATAAGATCTTTGCAGATAATCAAGTTAACATGAAGTCATTAATCCAAAATGGCTAGTATCTTTATAAAAAGGGGCAATTTGGGCACAGGGGCATGCGCACAGGGAGAATGTCATGTGAAGCCTGAAGGATTTGCTGCCGCGAGCCAAGGAGCAGCCAGAAGCTAGGAGAGACCTGGCAGAGACCTTCCCTAGCGCCTTCAGCAGGAGCGTGGCCCTGCCGTCACCTCGGTCCGGGCCTTCTAGCTCCAGAGCTGCGAGCTCGTGGGCTTCCGGTGTTGCAGCCATCCGGTTGGTCATGCAGCCCTGGGACACGAATGCAGGGGACCAACGGAAGCCACTGCAGAAAAGATCTTCACTTCGGAAGAAAAGAACCCAGTGCAGAAGAGATTTCTCTACAACCTGAGGTCCACCTTCATGGCTGCAAAGGTACATCTGAAAGAGCTCAGTCTTTGGGATCGGAACCGTTTGAATCTCTGGTTTGCCGCTCACTGCTTCAGTTTCTCCAACTGCAAAACAGGGATAGAAGACCGAGCTTGCCTTTCTGCCAAGATTACACTAGAAACTGTACGTAAAGCCTGATTTAACGTAAGCATTCGATTCAATCAAGTGAAACTCTTATTATTGTTGTCGTGATTGCAGTAAGATTAAATTAATCCCAGAGGAGTGTGTAGAAAAGACAGCCAGATTGGAACACTGGAAGGAGACCTTGCCATAGCTCTGATTCAGAGCTGCGGGGTCCTCACAGCCCAGAGAACAGTTTCCCCTGCCTGCAGCTCCTCACACCCAGTCCCCGCTTCCCCGTGGCCAGTCCCAATGTCCGGCAAGCAGGAGCAGTTCCAGCGCCCGCCCACGCTCAGAACTGTCCTTGGGGTCCTCTTTGGCGGGAGTGGGGTGATGTAGCATTGATGATTCATGACGCGGCAGCAGTAGCACAAGGACTCCGGGCAGGTTATGAAGCCATCAATCTTGAGCTGAGATTTTCTGGAATGCTACAGCCAGAGAGGAAAGGTTGCAGGGGCCTGGGGTGGGGGAGGGGCGGGGGTGGGAAAGACCTTGCTGAGTTGCCCGGGGAACGCACAAGAAGAATAAGGGTGCACATCAAACTTGCATTGTTGGAAACATTTTTCTATTCCCATCCTTTTCAACACCAGCGATGCCCTGCACCCCCACCCCACCCTAAAACGTACACAGGCCTGATTTCATTCCACCCACGCCAGAGTGAATGAATCTGCCATGCTTTCTAATGAATATGTAGCTGGTTTGGGTCATTTGAAAGCCAGGAAAGTCTTGGAACTTCTCAGCCTTACAATTTGACACTCTCCTCATCTAATCCCCAAATACCTTCACAACTCTTTCCTGCTATTTGCCACCCAAGCTCCCCCTCCATCACACACCCCATCCTCCACCAGGTGCTCAAGTGGTAACCCCTTCTGAGAAACAGCCTAGGCCTAAGAATCAGATTTGGAGCACTCAGGGCCCAGCAGGGGAGAAAAGGAACAGGAAAACAAGGTAATTGGTGGAAAATTTAATTTAGGGACTATTTACAAGACTGTGGGCAGCCTCAGGGACACGAACAGGAGATGGTGCAGAGCAGGCCAGGGCAGCAGGGCCATGGCCACTCCTAAGCCAGGAGGGGCACAAGAAGGAAGACAACAGAGAAAGATGGGGAGAAGAGAATGATTAGACAAGCATTGCGGCTTCAGAACAGGTGGGAAGCCAACCCATGGCAACCAGTGGGAAGGGAGTTGGGAAAATAAATATCCTGAATTCACTCTGCATTAGTCATCTGCCAGCACTTCCGATAGGCAAAGCCCAAAAGGAAGCCAAGGGCAAGAGTGTGCATTGATGAAATTCTTAACAGTCTCTCCAGGGTGAAAGCAGGGTGAAGAGATAATCTGGGTGAGCAAACAAAAGATATTAGGCTTAAGGCCTGTGATCAAACCCCAGTTCTTCCATTTACCAGCTGTGTGACTTTGGACAAGTAGTTTGACTACTCTGAGCTTCAGCTTCATTATCTATTAAAAAAACAAAGTAGAATAAGATTTTTATTGTATCCTATTTTGAGAATAAGCAAAGTAATATGTATGAAGTGCTTTACACAGTGTCAACATATTGTACGTCCTCACCAAATAATTGCCATTAGGTATTTATAGTCTTATGCAAACCCCAGTTAATTCCCATCTCCTCTGATCAACTTTCCCTGGCTTCTCCTTTATTCCCCCTTTAAAGAGCTTCTGTGTCCCTTATAATGGTAGCAAACAATGTTTTCCATTGTTGGATCATTGTCAAACTTAGAAAGACCTTCCTGATTCAAGATTAAAACAATCACCCATGCTTTCTTCTGTTGGCAAATTTTATGTTTGAATCTTTTATCCTTCTGGAATTTATTTTGTTGTAAGACAAGGATCGCAAACACAAAAGTACAGGCAGAGTGCAGATATGAGCCAGGCAGGCTGCTTGAGTGAATAAAAATAACCAGGTGGTGCTGAGTGCAGGGCGGTGAACTGGACAACGAAAATGCATCCCTTAAAAGGAGTCGTTACTACTCAGCTCAAGTCATTTGTTCTTACAACAAGCACAGTGATCTTTTTTTTATTAGCATTTTTTTTTAATTATGGCCAAATACGTATAACACAAAATTTACCATCTTAACCATTTCACAGTCGTCTTTTAAAAAATACGGACGAGATTATATCTTCCCACCATCAGCAGCTTCGCTCCGCTAGCGTCTTCTCCTTGCTCTTAAGAATAAAATCCGAACTCTGTGCTGTGGCCTGCAGGCCCTACAGGATCCAGCAGCCGCCCGCCCCCAAGCTCTGGAAGCCTCACTCCCTCTTCTGCTCACTCACCCGTCTCAGCCGCCTCGCCCTAACTTCTCTGCCTGGAGCCATCAAGTCTGTGCCCGTCTGGAGTTCCCTGTGCTCCCGACCTCCTCTCTCCAGCTAGTCAGTCCAAAACCCGCCCTCCCACAGGGCCTTCCTGAGCACGCCATTTAAAGTGCAAATAGTGACATGAAATCTCCCAGTGTGGAAAGGTCAGAAATAAATCCAACTTTTTTACTGTCGACTTTTCAGGCTAAACAACACTAGGTCAGGCCACCAGTTTGTGGCCACACAGGTAGTGAGCAGGTAGAGTCCTCGGTACCCCCTACCCCCTCACCAATATGACTAGCCAGTGGTCCCAGCCTAATTTTTTTAATAACCCACCCCTACTTAATTGAAATGCCACCTTCATCATATTCTAGATTTCCATATTTATTTGGGTTTATTTCTAGACTCTATTTTTCTATTCCTACTCATATTCCCAAACTGTTTAAATTACTTCAGCTTCATCATGTGTTTTTTTTAATTTCAAAATATTACGGGGTGCAAGTGTTTGTGGTTACATGTGTTGATTTTGTTATGCTTGAGTCAGGGTTGTAAGTGCGCACGCCGCCCAAATAGTGTTCCTTGTACCCGTTAGGTAGGTTTTCGCCCATCCCCTCTTCCTCCCCCTCCGTAATACATTTTAATTTCTTGTGGTATCTTCGTATCCAACTCTCCATTTATAATGCTGCTTTTCCTTCACATTTTTCCTAGCTTTTTCACATGGTTTGTTTTCTAGAGGAACTTAAGCATTATTTTGTTAAATTCCTCCTAAAAATTCTGTGGTTTGATTGGGATCATAATGAATTTATAGATTTGATTTGGGAAATTGATGTATTTACAAAGTCTAAGCATCTTATTCAAGATCAGTATAGTATATCTTTCTATTTATTTGACTTTTGTTTAATAAATCTCATTATAGTTTCAAGGTTTTCTTCATATAAACCCTATACAACACACATCTCTTGCCATATTTATTCATGGATATTTCATCTGTTGTTCCATTGTGAATGGAACTTTTTTCCTGTTACATTTTCTAACTGGTTATTGTTAGCATAAAAGATAACTATTCATTTTTATATACTACAATTTTTTAACCAACCATTTTACCAGGTTCTTTTTTAGTTGCTAATACTTTTTAAATCCTTCTCTTAGTTTTTCCCAGTTTACACTCTTATGTGAAAATAGTTATTGTGCAATTTCCTTTCCAATATGTATGCCTTTTTTTCCAATATGTATATCATTGTCTCCGAGGCAACGCAGAGTAATTGTGGTGATAGTGGGCATCTTTTTCTTATTCATGACTTTAACAAGAATGCTTTTTTAACTTTGCAGCATGACATTGGTTTTAAATTTATGTGAAAGACGTATCCATCTATTCTGAATTTAAATCAGGAATAGGTATGAATTTTGTCAAATGTATTTTCATTCAGTATCTGTTGAGATGATCCCAAGAAGGATTATGCTGGTTTGACTACCCCCTCCTGTGAGACCCTCCCAAACCCCAACCCCAACCCTGGTGCCTCCAGAGTTCCAGGCCTCCAAAGACAGGTCCATTCACTGTTGAACAGCTCCCCTGGGGCTGTGACATGGCCCTCATGACATTTAAGGGAAGCCCCTAGAGCTCCATCTGTAACTGGTAAGACACCTGCCATTGTCAAGATGACATTGTCTAGGAGGCCAGTTTCCAAAGGAGGGACTTCGTTCATGTAAAACGGATAACACAACTTTCCCTAAAGACTTTCAGGACTAAACCTATCAGGCCCTATAACCCTGCCTTCCTCCCATCCTTCCCTGCTCATATCCCCACATGAAAATGTTCTGGCACAAAGGCTACTCAGTCCTCCACCTCTCCTTACCCACAAGACCCTTCCACTGTACCTGCTGAAGCTCCTGCTGTCATCCACCAAATCCCCTAAGAGGACACTCAAGCTCTTCTCTGAAAGTTCCCATCACCCTCTTGCTCAGAATCCAGACGTTGCTTCCCCAGGAGCCCCTTCCAATGGCGGCTATTTGTGCTTCCACAAGCCACAGTCTGGAGAGCGGCAGGTTTCTTTCTCGTTCATCATTGCCTCCTCCAGGCCATTGCTCCTCCATCTTTCCTCGAAGTCCCCAGCTTCTCTGAAGCACGTGCTATCTGTCATCCCCTGTTGTAGTTACCTATCAGCCATCCTGTCACCCCACTGGAGTGATTCTCTTTCCTGTTCCTATCATTGTTCTTGGTCACTTCATCATTCACACAGATGATCCATACACGTTGTTCAGCCTTTCATATCCTTGAATTCCTCACTTCTCCAATTTTACAACTGTTGTTCCCTATAACTGTGTCATCTTCCCACTCTCAGATTGCCTACTGCTATCTTCCCACCCCTTTACTCTAGCACCACCGCTACAAGATTATCTGAGCCTCATCAATAACATCTGTGCATTGACTTCTTTTTTTTCTCTCTCTAAAACTTCTCTCCAATTTTAATTGTCCTCTCCTTTTTTATTACCCAGCACAGATTACAAATTTCATCAGTATGTTCTCTCCCTTGCACATATACTCAACTCTCTTTCTCTCCTCTGTTGTTAAATTTACCTGGCAAAACCCCAATTTTCTCTACCCACAAGTTACTGAAGCAGTATGACCTCACTATTCAAAACTTCTACATTTCCTTCATTCCTTATCCCATTCTGCAAGATAACTAGTTCACACCATGGCATGAACTGACAGGCACCCCCCAACATCTGTACTCCTTCCTCGGTAATAGAATCTTTAGTTGGACATATGGCCACCCAATTTAAGACATTTGCAGTTTACCTTGCAGCTAGATGTGGGTTTGTACCCAGATTTTGGCCAATAGAATTTTCATGCGGCAACTTTTGGAAACTTTCTCTAAAAGATTATAGACACCAAACAGTTTTTCCCTTCTCTTTTCTTCATTCCACTGCTTGGAACATGCACATGACAGCCGGAGCTGGATTTCAGACCATGAGGATGAGAGCTCTGTCCTAGGAATGGTGGAGCAGAAAGCTGGAAGGAGCCCCAATCCCCAAGAACTTCAGGGAATAGGGCTCCCACATCAGTGCTGGGTAGCCTACTTCCAAACTTCTAACTTATTTAAGCCGCTGTTATTTTGAGTGTCTGTTACTCACAGAAGAATAAAATCGTAAAATAAAAACCAATACACACTTCCTTAAATCTCCAACTCCTCCTTCCTAGTCTCTACTCTCAACTGATGATCTGGTCTTATTTCCCTGAGAAAACAGAAGCAATCAAAACAGAATCCACCCACCGCCAAATCTATCAACCTATCTTCATCTGTGCACACATCCTCTGTCACTTCCTGATGGTGGATGCACTGAACTGTTCCTGTGCTCGCTCGTGCGCTGGAGCTTGCCTCTCCCGTCTTCTCAAGGGCTTTGTTCCTGCAGGTAGCCTTCCCTCTCTTGCATCGTCCACATTTCCTGTTCTAACAGATCCCTCCAAACAATATACAACTGCTTCACTTTCTCTCCTGTTAAAAAAAGGAAGAAACTCAAAACCCCATTGTTCTCCAGCTCCCATACCATTTTTCTATTGCTTCACAACAAAACCCCTTACTTAACAAGTTGTCTATTCTCAGACTCTCCTTTGTCTCTCCTCTTATTCTTTCTTGAACATAATTCCATCAGCTTTCATCTCCACAGCATCATGAGAATATTCTGATCGAGGTTACCAAATCCTCCACTTTCCCAAATCCGGGAGTTAATTCTCAGACCTCAAAGCCACCAGCCAAGCAGCGTTCAGGGCATTTGATCAACACCTGTCTTCAGATGTCTTCAGTTAGTTTTGGGATAACGCTCTTTTTTGGTTTTCTTTCTGCTTCACACGTTTGCTCTTTCTCTATCTCTTTACTGGTTCTTCCTAATTTCCCTGACCTTTAAGTGATTGTGTGCCCTTGGACTCAGGCCAAGACCTCTTCCAATTCCATCCAGTTGTGTGGCTTTAGTTCTTCTCTGTACGCTGATCACTTAGCATTTTATATCTGTAGGTTTGACCTCTTCCCTGAACTCCAAACTCATATAGTCAATTGTCTGTTCAACATCTCCAATTAGATGACTGATAAGCATTTCAAACTTGACATAACCAAAATCAAATTCCTGAAAATGCTAAACTCATGCAGGGAGGAAAAATCAGGCTGGTCTCAGGTGGACATGTCCACACTGACACCGAGTACTCTTCCCTCAGACAGGAGCATTACAGCAAATGGTTCCTCCATTCGCCTACCTGCCCAGTCCAAAAACCCTTGGAGTCATTCTTGATTCCTCTTTCTCTCTCTCTTTTCTTCATTCTTGACATTCTTGTTGATGGCCCCTGCCTTCTGCCCACCCTGACCTACCTTTACTGTTGTCTAAACTGTGAGCACATCCTATCAATTCTACCTTAAGAATGAGGCAGGAATTACTTTCCTAACTACTTTCCTAACTCCATTGCTGCACTCTGTGTCCAAGCCATCATTATCCCTTGTTGGGAGAACTGCAAGGGCTCCATAACCAATCTGTTTCCCAGCTACCTCTGTGGTGTCACCTGTGACACCTGTGACCGCCCTCCCCATCTCCCACTCTGCTGCAGCCTCACTGCCTCCTGCTGGTTCTGTCACGTGCTGAGCATGCTCCTGCCTTGGCGCCTCTGCACTCGCGGCTCCTGGTGTCTGAAATGTTCTTCCCGCAGTGATTGACATTTCCCTCCTCCACTTCATTCAAAAGGCACCTTGTCAGAGAGACTGTCTCTGCCCAACCTAGCAAAATTAGCAGCCCCCTTCC
Organism: Avahi laniger; assembly: GCA_963575035.1. Lineage (NCBI taxonomy): Eukaryota > Metazoa > Chordata > Mammalia > Primates > Indriidae > Avahi > Avahi laniger. The sequence goes on from CAUYSK010084750.1 coordinate 11,145, forward strand.
TCCATCATCTCTGTCTCCAACGTTGTTTTATTTTCCTTCATGGCATTTACTACGTAGCACCACTTGATATTATACTGTTATGTATTCATTTTTTTTCATTGTCTATTCTGTATCTTTCGCCATTGAAAGTATAAGTTCCACAAAAGCAGGGGCTCACGACTGTAATCCTAGCACTCTGGGAGGCCGAGGTGGGTGGATCGCTCAAGGTCAGGAGTTCAAGACCAGCCTGAGCAAGAGCGAGATCCCGTCTCTACTAAAAAATAGAAAGAAATGATCTGGACAACTAAAAATATATATATATAGAAAAAAATTAGCCGGTCATGGTGGCACATGTCTGTAGTACCAGCTACTGGGGAGGCTGAGGCAGAAGGATTGCCTGAGCCCAGGAGTTTGAGGTTGCTGTGAGCTAGGCTGACACCACGGCATTCACTCTAGCCCGGGCAACAAAGTGAGACTCTTTTTAAAAAAAAAAAAAAAAAAAAGCAGGAACTTTGTCTTCCTCCCTTCCTGCTTATCTGCAGCACCCAGAATAGTACCCGATAATAGCGGCATCAAGAACATTCATCATTCCGTTTATTCTTTAAACTATGAACGCCGTAGAACTTAAATGCCGCATGGTATTCCGTGGGGTGCATCTGCTCCACGATATCTTCCCACACTCCCAACAAGGAGCACCCAGATTTCCTTCAGCTTTCTCCACCACAAATAGCATTGCAATATCCACTGCAACACCCACTTGTCTTCCTATGGAACTGTGTGAGAATGCATCTTGGCTATATTCCAGAGTGGCATTGCTGGGCACAGAGTATGCTCACAGGTAACTTGCCTGCGTGTGTCCAGACTGTTCCCCAGAACAGCTGTGCCACTCTGTAGCCCCGCAGCTGTGCACGAGGGCTCTGATCGTCCCACCTTCCCACCAGCACTTGGCATTATCCTAATTGCGACAGTCTAATAGGTTTAAAGTAATGTGTTATTGTTGCTCTAATTTGTATTTCTTTGATCGCTAATTAATTTCAGCATCTCTTTAAGTGCTTATTGACCTCTAGAGTTTCTTTCTCTGTAAACTGCTTGTTCGTATCCCTATAGCTACCATTTTTTTCATACGTAATATGTGTTTGGTACCATACTGAGTGCTTTCTATGTGCTATATCATTCAATTGTTATAACAACCTTATGATGCAAGTAATACTATTGGCCTCCCTTCCTTAAGACTGAAACTATTACATAGAAAGTTTCAGTAACTCTCCCAATGTTGTATACATTTAATTCATTGCTCATCCATGACTCAAACCCAAGTCTCTCTGGCTCTCAAACTCCTGTTCTTAATCACAGCACTGTACTGTCCTTCCCTGGTGCTCTGCCCAACAGAGGCACCCCATAATGACTGAAGACTGGGCAGGACAGTTGGAGAAATTTTAGGAGGTTTGAATGCATTAATTTCTTTAACAACTATTTATCAAGTACCACAATAGGTGTAGAAAATAGTGAAATAAATTAGGCAAAAAAGTCCTCCTTTCATAGAGCTTAGAGCCTAATAGGGAAGACAAATACACAATCATTTATGAATTACAATTGTGGTAAGAGTTATTAAGAAGTACAGATGGACCTAATCAGTCACATTTTGCTGTAAGAGTGACATTTAAGCCAAGATGAAATAAGAGCAAAGGTGACATAGTCAGAATCCAAGAGTTAGCAGAAGCCTCAAGTCAACAGAAGCTATCAGAGATGGAGATGCAGACATAGAGGAGGAAGGTCAGAGAGGCAGATGAGGCAAAAGTATGGACAACTCTTGAGATTACTGCTGGTGATTGTGTTTGTTGATGCAGTCACTTTTGAGAACAATTTGCCAATATATAGTAAAGCTGAAAAGTATATATACTCTGTTGTGCAGCCATTGATTTTCTACCTACAAACCCCAAAGACAGTGCCATACATACATGCAAGGATGTTCATTGCAGCAGGGCTTGGTATAGTAAAAAATTAGGGAGAAAAACTAAATTTTCATCAATAAAGGCATGAATAAATTGTGGTATAGTCACACACAATAGAATACAATACAATCATTAAAAGAATGAGCTGGATCTATTACATGCATTGGCATGAAAATATCTAAAAAGTATAACACAGATATGTACAACATAAAAGATTTATACAGATGTTTAAAACCCAATCCAATACTCTATTTATTTTTTATTAATATACTTTTAAATAAAAAAAAGCATAAAAATAAGAACTGGAAGAATATGGAGAAAATTCACAATAAAGGTTTTCTCTGAAAGGGGGGTTGAGAAATTGAACAAGAAATGAGAAAAAAAGAAACGTTAGTTTTATTAATATTATATTTTTTATTAAAAAATTGAAGCAAAAAATACTTAAAATTCTTGATGGTGGGTATACTGATGTTGGTTAGTCTTATTTTCTGAACATTAAATTGGTTTTTAATGTATTTTTAAAACATACAAACAAAATACCAATTCTAGTCTATTAAAAATGGCAAAATGTTTAAAATGTTAATAGTCTATGTTGAAGAGAGTGCAAGAACATCTTTTTCCAATAGCCATTCTATTGCCATTGATGAAATCCTTCTATAGGGCAAGGCGTTCAACTTGTAGAAAGTAATCCTTGGCATTTGTTAGGATCTTTCAGGTTTCGAAAACATGATATTCAGACTACCTCAATGACTGTAGTTTATTGTGCCAGGAGAAAGTTAGGAACTAGAAATAAGGCACTGGTGGTCTGGATACAACACAGCTGTAGCCTCCTTGTTAGAGGGTCATCCTCTAGAACCAGCATCTGTCACTCCTCTACTTGCTCCACCAGTATTAGGCCGTATGGCAAGCAAGATCTGTCCCTCTGGTAGGGTTAGCCCTTGAAATGCTGCACAAAAACAGAGCAATAGTGAGAACTATTTGCATGAATCTTAAAAACTGTTATGGATCATGATGCATTCACCATGCTGGGACAGTTGAACAACAACTGAAGCCAGGGTGGACTCAGAAAGAAAACACTAGCAATGATTTTTAAGCTATTCCGTTAGCTTCTTTAGTCTCCTTCTAATGCCATGCACTTCCTCCCACAAGATATGACACATGCTCTTATCCCATGTGCTTGAGCCACACTTGGATGCATCAAGATTGGGAATGCCCTCTGAAGACCCCAACTTATTTAAAGTTTATATAGACCTGGATCTGATTTTCTATTGAAATAATTTGAGATATTACAGGTATTCTAAAGCAATGAGCTAAGAATTTTAAAAAAATCATTATCAAATATGTCATTATTCATAGCTATCTTGTTCTGAGGAGATAAAGTAGGTGATTGTCAGAAAATTGAAATGACAAACACTTGCCCAGCAATTCAATTTCTATCCATGCACCCTAAAGACACTGCCACACACATTGTGACAGTTGCTCCTCAGCAGCCCCACAATCTGAATTAGGCAGAGCTATTGATCAAGTTTGATATTCTGGGATAGGTTATACAGCACAAAGATTAGACGTTTCTTGAAAGTTGAAAGTGTCCACTAGTAAAACTCCCCAGTTGATAATCTTTATTTCTGAGAAAACAATCAATTGGTCAACTTCTTGAAAGATTGAAATGTATTCAATGGCAGCAAAATGTACATTCTTTTCAAGTGCAAACAAAACATTCTCCAGGATAGATCATATATTAGGCCACAAAACAGGTTTAACAAATTCAAGAATGTTGAAATCATTATCAAATATCTCTTCCAGCTACAATGGTCTGAACCTAGAAATCAATAACAGGAGGAAAACTAGAAAATTTTTAAATATGTAGAAATCATAAAACACACTCTGAACAAGGTAACAGAAGAAACCAAGAGGAAAATTTAAAAAAATATTTAGAGAAACAAAAATGGAAACACACCATGCCAAAACTTGTGGGATGCAGCAAAGGAATTTTAAGAGGGAAGTTTATAGGTATAAATGCAAACATTAAGAAAAAAGAAAGATCTCAAACAAACAACCTAACTTTATACCTCAAGGAATTAAAAAAAGAACAAACTAAGCCCGAAGTCAGCAAAAGGAAGGAAATACTAAAGATTGGAGCAGAAATAAATGAAATAAACAATAGAAAAACATTAGAAAAATATCAACAAAACTAATTGTTGGTTTTTTGAAAAGATAAACAAAATTTACAAAACGTTTGCTAAACTAACCAAGAAAAAAAGAGAGAGGATTCAAATAAATACAATTATAAATGAAAGAGGACACATTACAACTGATACCACAGAAATACAAAAGATCATAAGAGACTACTATGAACTATTATATGCCAACAATTATATACCAACAAATTGGAAAACCTTGATGAAATAGATACATTTCTAGAAACATACAACCTACTGAATCATGAGGAAATAAAAAATTTGAACAGACCAATGAGTAGGAAGACCATTATCAGAAAACCTCCCAGCAAAGAAAAGCTCAGGATCCAACTGTGTCACTAGTGAATTCCACCGAACGCTCAAAAAATAATGCCGATCCTTCTCAAACTCTTCCAAAAGTTGAAGAGAGAACATTTTTAAACTCATTTTATGTGGCCAGCATTATCCTGACACCAAAGTCAGATAAGAACACTACAAGAAAAAAAAAATTAGGAAAGAGGCTGGGAAGATAGTTGACTAGAAGCAACCTGTGCACATGCCACTCTCAAGGAAATGACGGAAAGTTGAAGGTGGAGGCCTACCTACAGATGGCTCTTCTAGGAAAGAACATTGAAAAACCCCAAAGAAGCAATGTGGGACATTCAGATCAAAGGAGAAGGTGATGGGGCAATTCATTCAGCAAGATTGAAGGGATCTGTGAGGAGGCATCAACACATGGGGAATGTCAGGAGGACAGAGCCCTGGGGCTCCATGCTTACTCTGCAGGCACTGTGGCCCAAATTGGGACGTGGCTTCCTCCATCACCACAGACCTCTGGACTAATTTGGGGAGCTGCTTAGAGTCTATGCAGAGACATCGCATCAGAGAGCAGGTGCAACAGGGACCTGATGGCTACAGATTCTGGGTTTCTGTAGCTGATGCCATCCTGAGCTCTCAGGTGCACAGCGCTGGGTCTGCATGGGACTCGGCTTTGCAGTAGTAGCCGATGCATTGCCCCTGCTGGGCTGGGGAGGGAGTGGGCAGAGTGGATGTTCCCCTATGCCATGCCCTGTGACTGGGAGCAAAGCATCCGTTTCCCACCAGAGCAGGGTCTGACCAGACAAGGTGCTTCAGGCACCAGCTAAGAAGCCTTGGGCAAGCCTTGGGCAAGGCCTTAGCAGGACCTAGGTTGGAGGAGAACCCTGGCAATGCGGTGGCCCCGGCCCATCTCCACTGTCCCTGGGTCACAGGAAACTACCCCTGCCCATGCAACTTAGCATCTGCAGTCCCTGTACTGGTGGAGCAGCCCCATGCCTGCACAGCGCTGCTTCTGCAATCTCCAGTTTTGGCTCTAAGGATGTCACCGCACCCAGGCCCGAGGCTCCAACCCTGTGTCTCCAGAGCTCATGCCAGATCTGCAACACTGCCCCAGCACTGCCCGTGGACCTAAAGATACCACTCCTGAGCCTCCATCACTACTGCTGGGCTGGTGTAACAGCCATGAGGTCCAACACCCTGCCGGGGACCCCCAGCCTTGAGCCGCAATTACACCTGGACCTGGTTTGAGCAAATACCCCCAGCCCAGACACCCACGATCACTGCCTAGATAGCCTCAC
>CAUYSK010084752.1:0-19838 GCA_963575035.1 Avahi laniger
TCCTGAGCTCAAACAATCCGCCCGCTTCGGCCTCCCAGAGAGCTAGGATTACAGGCGTGAGCCACTGCGCCCGGCCTTTCAAAATATTTTTAAGTTCCTATTCATATGGACATCAAATAACTAGGCATAAACGACACTAAATAAACTGCTATCAATAATTCACTTTCAAAGTAACTTTGAGAGAATACCAGAGAATCAACACAGGTATATGGGTGTATATGTATGCGCTAACATCCTCACATCACCAATGCTATTTAAAATGATGGCTGAGATGGTAAGATATCCTAAAGTGCCTTTTGTATCACAGATCCCATCATATCCAACACAATTTTAGTGCCAGATATTTTTAATTATTACCAACCAGAAAAAAATGGAAATTTAGGTAGAATATGAACTAGTAGTATATGTTTCCCAGAGTATTCGATGAGAAAATCATCTTCCTAACTACTAAACAGGGATCATCTATTACCCACCCAACTCCCAAAGAAAGTTTCTTACTGTTGTATTCATGATTCCTGTGCCATGTGTTCGAATTGAATTAGCAATATGCCGAATATTAATAGTATTCAAATGTTTGTTATTGCTTGTTCGTTCAATAAAAATCTGCAATAAAACGAATTTATATTCAGTAACAACATAACCCACAGCAAACACTGGTCAGTTATCCAAAGAAAACTTTAGAATCTATTTCATTAAAGATAACTTAATTGAAAAACCATTCAAGAAGACAGTACAGATTGAGTATCCCCAGTCCGAAAATCTGAAATCCAAAGAGGTCCAACAAGCATTTCCTTTGACCATTATATCGGTGCTCAAAAAGTTTAGAGTTTCGGAGTGTTACAGATTTTGGATTTTGAGATTAGGGACGCTAAACTGGTAAAATTAATGCAAATATTCCAAAATCCAAAAAAATCTGAAATCCAAAACACTTCTTGTTCCAAAGGTTTCAGATAAGGGATATTCAACCTGTACAATCAAAGCAAATGAAGAAACAAGATCTCTAAACAATTATTTTATTTTACTAATTTTCACCCTTGAGAATCAATTCCTTCCTTCAGCCTTCCCACTATATCCATGCACATTAAAAAATTTCTGAAATCCACTCACCTGATTATTGAGATTATAGAGGTATCGAGATACAAATATATGAATGTTTCTCATAATTTCCAAAACATCAAGGCCCTGTAACACAATCCACACAGAAGTTCTATTAATATTAATCAGTTAAACTTGTATCAATAAGACTTATTGATTATATTACATTTCCTAATATTTTTAGGTTATTTTAAAGAACTCTATAAAAAGTATGGCCAAAGGTCCTCTGACACATACAATGAGGATGGTGTTCTGGGCGAAGACTGGCTGCTTATTATTTTATCCCCTTTGTGTAGACACGAACAGTTAAGTTTAAATATTCAAAGATCCATAACCCCCAATCATTTCCTTACCATCCTTCAGAATATTTATGTTCCCAAGGATCCCCTCTACATCTTTTTTACAAAGTAAACACTAATGGTCAGATTCTAAAAGATAGGATATATTGTAACATTTATAAAATACACACTATTTTTCAGGAATTCTGCAAGGTTCTTTGTATGTAATTCTAAAAAATGAGGTATTATTTTTTCAAATTCCACAGGTGAAGAAAATGAAGGTAGGGGAGTTCCCTGAGGTCAAATAGCTAGGAAGAGGCAGAACACTGGGATTTTAGAAAGTCTAATTCCAAGTTTTAATACTTCTTTTGATCACACCAGACCACTTTTAATATATAAGTCATCTACTAAGAATCTTTGATTCTTCAGATATTATTCTAATACCCAATGGTATCATATAAATTATTCCATAGTTTTTCTAATTAGGGCTCAAAGTAGCAACACAATACCTCCTTGACTGAGTTTGTATTTTAGCTTTTATCCTGCTCTAATCTAAAAACACGTTTACACGTTTTTTCTCCCATTAAACTGTAAGTCTGTGAGCTGGGACTGTTTCTATTTTTATTTGTATCCCTTCACATAGTTTAATGCCTAGCATGTTCTCCATAAATATTAGATGTATCAATAAATGAATGAAAGGATATACAAACTGATCCCAGAAATAATGCCTACATGCAGCAGGATGTAGGAAAAATCATCATGATTCTCATTATTTTGGAACTGAAGAAACGTTTTTTGGTAAATATTATCTGGATTATCTTAGAAGGAATTCCATGCAAATTACCTGATAACATAAACTTTTACTCTCACTGCCATACTGTAAATTAGCTCATTGAATTAAGAAAGCTAAATGCTTCTTTGCACTCTTCATTTTAAGTACAAATACATTTGTAATCAAATAAATTTAACCACTTTTCCTAAGATATTACAGTTTATATACTGTGCCCAGGTTGAAAAGCCTTAACTGCGACCTTGACTGAACTTCTAACAATTCTGCAGAAGTCACCTCACTATCCTAATGTTTCTGAAAACCTGTATATAAAGTAAACGTATTTCAAATGCTCAACAGAAGGCCAAGGGTAAACAGGAAACCCGTGGTACATTCTTCATAAGGCAAATTAGCAGCATCGAATTTTTTATTCTTTCAAGTATGACATTTTACATAGCAAGTATCTTCTTAAAAAATAAACACATACCAAAAGATGTAAAAAGATGTCCTAAAGATATACTGTTTTGCTACAGTCAGAATATGCTAGAAACATTTTATACTATACCTGTTCCAAAGTCTGACTAGGAAGATGTGCCTCTGTCATAACCAATCCATAACGCTGAGTAGCTAAATTTCTCATTTCACTGTAAGTGGCCCAGTCATGAAGAGCTACTGTTGTTAGATTGTAGAAAGTCTTGTCTAGGTAGTGAGTTACATAAGCTACCAAAAAAAAAAAAAAAAAATCTAAAACATTTTTGATTCATGAGACAGGACAAAAGGAAGAGAAATGAAACTAACAAGGAAAAACCACCTTGTCTTTGAACATTAAATTTCTTTCTTTAAAATAAGGTGCTAGTAAATAAAAATGAGGAAATAAAAAGGAATTAAAGAATAAAAGAACAAAAAAAGATACCCTCAAAGTTTTATTTTGTTCTTTAAATAGTTAGGGTTAAAATATACATATAATATGACTCTAAGAAGAAAAACAGAACACTTACCTCGAATGTCAATAAAACGATTGAAAAACCGAATTGGATTCAGAGAGAAAAAAAGGGCCAGGTCTTTCATGCCAACTTTGAAAGGGTTTCGGTCATCCAGCTTTAAATGAGTATGCACAGAAAGTCGTAGATCCTTCTCTATTTCTTTGCACAACTTGTCCAGCAAATGCTATTCACAAAAGATTTGATACTTTAAATTTTCAAAATGATATTCCAATTGTATTGTTTCCCTACATGTCTATGCTTTGAGCTTTAGAGTTTTATAATAAGTGCATTGATGAAAAAAATTGACAAACTAATTTCTTTGTTTAAGAGTCTAAATACTCCATGGTATTTAAAAGAAAGTCTTATTTTTTTTGGGAAAGTGAAAATAACTTTGTTCTCCATTTTAAACCAATAATTTGGGGAGATGGTCAGAGAGCAGTTACATGAATTCTAAGCCTTTTCATTAATACTTTAATATCCTTGAAAAGAAAGTCAAAAGCTAATGACTGACAGCTTCATTATAAGGAACATGAATATGCAACATAAAGCATAACATTTATGGAAACCTGCAACAAAGGAGGAAAGGTCATGAGAACATGTGAGAGAAGGGAAAAAAAGCTTCCTTAATCATTTTTTAAAAATCACAAAATTCATCGTGCTAAAGATAATGAAATTAATCATCTTTTCTGCTCTGTCGTGGAGTTCTAAATTACTGGCCATGTATTTTATTTTCTAAATAAGAATATTTAATATAAGAGATTATATAAAATTTTTTATAATTTCATCAAAGCTAAGTAGGTTTATATTGTGAAGTTTACTCCTTTTAATTCCTTCCTCAAACAAAAATATTGCTAGACAGAAATTTGAAGATATTACTGTTTATAAACCTTCACTAAACCAAAGACAGGCATACTATACTGCACTCAAATTACTTTTGTTACACAAATCTTTTAAATATATAATTTCCTCCTTTCACAAGCTCTCCAAATGAAATACAGTAAAATATTAATAGTTAAGTTACCTTAACTTTATACCATTAGCAGCACTCAACATTCAAACCCATTTTACGTTTGCATTCTTTTAATAAAAAGAAATTTAAATTCAAATATAGTACACACTAAAGTAAATTTAAAATTCCCAAATTTCTAGTCTGATTTCTAAATAAAAATTAGGAATTACAGATCAATTTAGCAAAACAGTGATACTGTAACCAAAAATAGTTCTTATTCTACATAGTGATCTATAAATAATTTTAACTCAGTGAAAATCTGCTTCAATCCAAAAATTTTTTCCAAATAAACTGCATTAAAAAAACATTTTAAGCTTTTCAATCTCAAATATGATGTTACCTCATTTAAAATTTCCATAATTTCCTTGTCATAGCAATCCAGAAGTCTCTCATAGGACTCTAAGTGCCTTGAATGCATCATAGCGGGTACACAGTCACGTAAAGCACTGAACATATACTAAGAGGAAAATTAAAATGCACATGAATTTAGAAAAACCAGATCTCTAAACAATATTATAAAAGTTGATTATTTATCCTGAAAGAAAAAAACCTCAATCTGAAGATTTTTCCACAATTGTTTTACTTTCTAAAATTAAAAGAGCCTAAAGCATATACTTTAACTAGCTATACAAAATATTCACATTCACTAATGCTTTCCTATCTGTGCATTCAAACACTTATTTCCATAAAGAAACAGAAAGATTTGAATAATGTATATTTTGCTAATGAGTAAATGTCATACTATGACATAAACTAAAATGAAGTGAAATGAGAATAATTAGGAATATGAAGAGAGAAGTTAAATATACTAATATTAACTTCATTAGTAGTAACATAAAATTTAACCGCAGACTAAACACTTACAGGATACGCATAGCATTTTACAGAACAGCATTAGCAGTCAATTTTAAAATGGTTTACAAATCAAGTCATCTATTTTAAAACTAAAATGGTTTATACAGTGACTAAAAAAATGATGGGTTTATTATTTATGTTACTCCTTACTTACATGTAATCGGGCTGCATCAACAGCATTTTCATATACATCATCTAAATAAATCGGGAAGACAGCTCGATGCCAGTATAAAAAACAACAGTCACATTGTGTTTGGATTCTACAATGTAAAGCAGTAATTAGTAAAACCAAAACTAAAGAATTCCAAAACAATATGAAAGGAATGATATTATATACTGTAAGCATAAGAATTCTGTCTTACTCATTTTGTATTCCCTATATCACTTAATTCAATATTAGTATAGAGAAATAAATATTATTGGAATTGAACAAACAACACTCCAATATTTGACACTGTCAGAATTCTGAATATATGCTTTAGTTTCAAAGCATACTTGAAAAACAATACAAATAAGAGGAGTTTGAAATAAATTCATTTCCAGTATTATTTGCTATGACTAGATTCACAAAACTTGTATCACGTGCACCATTTTATCTGTCTCCAAGTTGGAAAGCAAAATCTTTTTAAAAACTGTGACCAAAAAAACAAGTCACACTTAACTTGTCTATAATCTTTGCTAAGTGACTATTTCATGTCTTATGGGGCAACAAAATGATCCTTAAATATCTTATAATGAAGAAAGTTCAATATTTCTCCCAGGGATGGAAAGTTAAATGCCACTAACTACAAAAATGTCAGCTTCTTAGAACAACAAAAAATATTAAATTATGAGCATTCAATAGAAATTGTACTACAACCTTAATTCAGCTCAGAATCAAAATTCGGAAGACCCATCTTCACTTCAAAAAATTTGTTGCTTAGTCAATAAAAAGAAAACAATTAAGCTACAAGTAGGTACAAAAATAAGGCTTCCAAAAATTGGTGACTGCTACTGACAAAGTAATTCAAGTTCATATCTCAAAATAAGAACATGATGTGTTATGGATCTCTAATTCTCTCACAAATAGATGAAAACCTTGTTATAAAGCAGCAATTTAAGTCCAGTAGAGAAACCCAACACAATAATCACAATATACATCACAGCGTGCCATATGCTCCGAGGTTGCACTGCTTTTTGCCATGTGAGTTCTTCCAGAAGCTACATGCTTCCTGTAGAAGCAAATCTAACTAAATATGATCCCTAGTCACAGTCTCACTTTGGTCATGCTAAAGAAGTTACAGAAAGGAACTAATGCTCTACCTGGATTTTATTTCTTCTCTTGCTATGCTAAGAAGAAAATCTATGTTTCTATTAGCCCATCTTTTCAGTATCATTACATATCCCAGACCTACTCACCGTTCTCTAAGTTCACTGATAAGGTCTAATTTTTTCATGACTACTTGAAGTGGAAAGAGTTCTTCATCTTTAAATGTTTTCTATCAGGAAGGGGGAAAAAAAGAGAAGCTGCAGTCAAAGTAAAGATACAGTTTTCTTAGGTCAATTAACAGAGGAACTGTGAAATCTCAGAGTTCATTTTTCTTCCACATATAATAGCAAGACGCCTACCATTTGTGTGCCAACACTTAGTGCCAAAGAAACAATAAGTCGTCGTTGCTTTGTGCTTGGTCCATTTAGAGTGTTTTCAGCCAAAACTAGAGCAGAGAGCACATCAAGACGCTGTTCACTGTATTTTTTGTCAGAAATTACTCTTTTCTTAAAGTTAAGAAAAAACAGAAAATTATTACTTTTGTTTCTAAGGGAAAAACAGATTCAGAAGAAAATCTTGTCAATTATCTTTTCCATGATTCAATTTAAAAGAGCATACACAAATATGCTGTTTTCCCTGTTGAACTTCCAATAACATTTTATACTTTACTTTTGTAACATTATCTCTTAGCACTGTCAGAAAAGCAAATGTATTAGATATACTTTAAAATGTATGTATTAATTTAATAAGAAATCACTTCCCCCAAAATGATGCATCAATTTCAAAAGTGCATACAATGTCATTTTTTAATAGAAGTGTACTAATATACCATATGCTGCAATTTCAGAGTAAAGATAACCCTGATAACCCTAAGTAAAAATCATAAAATAATGGAGATTAATGATCAAGAATACCATGTTTGAAGGAATGGAGTAAACAGACTAACCTAGAAGACGCCAATAAAAAACAGAAGAACAAAAATGGTAACATAATTATGCTGAATACACAAGAATTTGCATACCTTGGCCACAGAAATAGAATTAAGAGCCTGATGTTGAAGGTGCTGTGTTATATGTGAAACTGAATCAGCAACAACCATACTTCTTCTGTAGAACATATGCTCTATTGCCTAAAAAGAATCAAAAGTAATTTTGTGAAAATGAACTTAAAACATTTAGGCAAAATTATAAAAGAGTATCTTTATGATCTCAGGCTAGAGAATAAATTTGTAAATGAGACGTTAAAAGCACCACCATAAAAGGTCAATACAACTATATTAGAATTAAGAACTTCTGTTCATCAAAAGCCATTTATAAAGAGAATAAAAAGGTAAGCAAATGTATGAAAAGATATCTGCTACATACATGGGATTAGTGTTCAGGATATAAAAATACCCCAAATGAATGAAAGACTTTTTGTTTTTTTTTTTTTTAAAAAGTACATAGTCCAACAGAAAACTGAACAAAAGACAACAGATTTTTCACAAAAGAAGAAACAGCCAATAATTGAAAAACTATTTAACATCACTAATAATCAGAGGTTAAACATTAAAATCATAATCGAAACCAGTTATAACCACTAATTTACAAAAAAAACAATTGAAGCTTGACAATACCAGTGTTGATTAGTTGGAGAACAATGGAAAATCTAACATGTTGTCGGAGGTATATAAACTGATATAACTATTTTGGAAAACAATTTCGCATCATCTTGAAAAGGTGAACATGTGCGTAACGTACAACCCAGTAACCCACTTGTAGGTATGTAACACTTTAGAAAAACTCTTACACAAGTACACCAAGAAACATTTACAAGAATGGCAGCACTCCTTTTAACAGCAAAAACTGGACCACCCCAAAGCCTATCTACAGGAAAGCTACACCACAATGAAAATGAATGTATTACTATTATAGCTACTCATCCCAACATGGGTATGTTCAAATACAAAATGTTAAGGAAAATGTAAAATGTTGAGGGAAAAAAGCAAGTCAAAGAATATATAAAGTAGTACTCCATGAATATAATTTCAAAAACATATATAACAATGAATGATTTATAAATTCATCCATATGTGGTAAGCTAAAAGGAGAAACAAGGAAATGATAAGCATAAAATTCAGGACAATAGTTTCCTCTGCGGGGGGCAGGTTGAGATACAATCAGGGAAGGACGCACAGGAGGCTTTGAAAATATTGGTAACATTCTATCTCTTAAGTGGAACTGAGGGTATTTATTATGTTTAAAAATATTCCCATATATTATATTCATGTATCTATACATACACAAACACATATATACACTTCTGTATTTATACTTCATTTAAAAATGTAAGTGATAATAATATCTCTAACAAATAATGTATCTTAAAGAAAGAAAGGCCGAAAATCCAAAGGCAGTCTCCAAAAAAGCCTTCATTTCCTGCACAAATCCAAAGTCCATTATTAAGCAAAACTTACAAATCTAAACTTCCATTTTTACAAACAGTTAACTGGGCTATCCTTCTCACAAGGAGTTGTTTGTTTGTTTTAACTGATACAGAGTATGTTACGAAACATTTCATTCTATTTCCACAATTGTAAGTCTTAATTCATTTGACTAGCTCTACAAGTAGCTTACTCTTCAAATCACAAGATTACAGCATTTTTTCAAAATTACAAAACAGGCTCATGTTAACTAACTTCATATGCATGTGAACACTATAAAATAATAGATAAGTTGCATGAATAGTTTTTCAAACTCATGTAACATACTTCTAAAACTTTCTTGAGTAAAACTTTACTAATAATACTCAAGCTAACTTTTCTATTTTCCTTCTTTCCTCTCTCTTCTAATGAAGTTTAAATACATCGGCCATTCATAAGTAGTTGCTCAGATATTTCTTTCAATGGCTAGTTCCTATAGTCAACTGAGAGAGAAGTACTTTCTCATAATGTTTTATTCCCATATAAGAAAGATGTCAAATCTTACAAGACCACCATAATTTAAGATAAGGTCATTTCTCAATTACGATGGCAAGGTAAAATAATCTAAAAACCTACCTTGAGAAGTTCAACAAGCCTGCACAATGCCTTAACTGAGGTCTTGGTCATTGGCTTTTGCATGGACATGTAGAGATTCATTGTTGTTTTAATAATGGTACTAATACTATATGCATATAAAAAGCCCTTTAAAAGAAAATAAAACATTGATTATAATCACAAGCAAAGATTTCATTTCTTCAAGATTTCATTCTTTATGCAATAGCAGTTATTCCTCAATTGGCCAATAACTAATTGTTTCTAAAGTTCGTTTTAAAGCTGGCTGTTAAGATTCTGAAATACTTTTCCTCACAGAGACAATGGTATACGTGGCAGTTAAGTTTCAAAGCAGCCCTTAAAAGTTTATTTATCCTGTCACATACCAAAAGTTTAATACGATTGAAATTGTAATGTATAATCAGTTAAAGAATCTTTCCATTTAAAAAAAAATAAAATAAAACCTCTGGAGAAACAATTTGAATGTCAGAAAGGTATCTATTCATCCATATCTTACCCACCAGGGAACCAAGACTGCTGCCACTTAGGGCAAGGGCTGAGGACTCTAAGGATCCAGGAATTGAAAAATGAGAAGAGATCTGCTCTCTGCCCAATACAGATATGCAAAGGAATTTCTAAGTTCCCAGCTGATGTTCCCTTTCCTTTTCACCTAGACCAATCCCCACAATCCATCTGCTATCTTGTCCTTGCCTACTTTGGTGCAAATCAGGCTTTCTCTCCTTCCAGCCCAATGAGAACAGATCCTCCTTTCCCTTCAATTCATGAAGGAAACACAGGTATTGTTGAGGTTTTAAAACATTCCCAAAAAGACATATGTACAGTTTAGCAATGAACCTACACTACTGTGGATACATTGAAGGAAGTGGGGCAGAAGCTATATGCCAGTGTTCAAATGCAAATTGAAAATACAAACACGCAAATTTGTATGCAAATACAAACATGCAAATTTCAAAATACTGAAATGATTTTATTATTGCTACAAATCAGTAATAAACGGATAACTAGGAAATCCTCATATGTTTAGAAATTAAGAAATATCTTTCCAAAAAATCCACAGATCAAATAAGTTACAATAAAGTTTAATATTTTGGACTAAATGATAAAAATACAACACAGCAAAATTTATGACATAAGACTAAATAATGTTTTGAAGGAAATGTAGATCGTTGAATGGGTATATCAGAAAATCTAAATAAGTCAAATAGATCCAAACATAACCAAATCAATTTGTTTTAAAAACAAAAACAAATCCTGTGTTTTGTCAGTTTTTTCTCAGTGTAACTTCTACACATCAGATCAACAATGAAATGACTCCCCCAAATATTATAAGATGTAACTACCTGTATAAAAACATTACATCTGTTGGTGAGGTCTTCAGCAAATTTATCCATTCTCTGCTCTTTAGATAAAATAGATTCCATTTTCATCATCCATGAGCTCACAAAGACGTAGTAAGACTGTACATCTCTAACAAAGGAAAATACTAGGGTTACTCAGAGCAGGAAAAAAATTAAACTTCCATTTCTTCATATTGACTGGAGTACAATATTTCCTTGCAGTGCCATTTCATCTTTCTGGTTTTCAAAAGATAGCTATCATATACACACATATAATATTTATTACACTATTTCTCAGGTACAGGTACTGAGAACAGTGAGATCAGCAGTAAACAAGGCAGACACAAATCCCTGCCCCCTTGAAGCTTGCATTCTAGAAAGGAAAAGTTGTACAATAATCAATAATTAAAATGCTAAAATCATTAAAAGATGTCAAATGATACATGCTATGGAAGAAAATACAGCAGAGAAAAGGGTTAAGGACTAGGGTGCAGGCTCTTTGAGAAGGTGATTTTTGAGCCAGGATTTGAGGCAGATGAATCCATGCAAATATATAAGAAGAGAATTCTAGGAAAGTGAATGACAAATGCAAACACCCTAAGACATTTGGAAACGTGTCTGGCATGTTCAGGTAATAACAAAAAAGTCAGTATGACTGGAGTGCAATGAGCAAGGACAAGAACAAAAAAGGAGAGCAGGGAGGGACTGGGGGAGTAGGAAAGGTGGGGAGAGAAGGGACTTGCAGAAGGCCTTGTACAGAGATGTGAAGCCACTAGAGGGTCCAGGCAAAGTGACTTAATCTAACTTTGGTTTTAAGAGGATCTGATGAGTTGAAAATAAACTCTTGAGGGGATAATTGTAAAAGCAGGAAAACCACCTAGGAAGCTACTGTAATAATGTAGGAGAAAAAGGATGACAACTTGAACAGGAATAGTGGTAGTGGTCAGAATCTGAATATAAAAGCTAACAATTATTGAATGGTTATCATATGCCAGCCACTGTTTTAAACACTTTACACAAATTAACTCACTCGACCCTCACATTACCCTTATGAAGTAGATAGCATGATCTAAACACAGAAAAGGAAATTGCCATGCAGAGAAGTTAAGCAGGTATCAAGATTCAAGTCCAAATCTAGGAAGCTTTCTTATCCTGGAAAGATTAAATCAATAAAAAGATGTAATTCTCTTTACTATTCATAATGATTACAAACACTAAATCGGTCCATCAATGCATCTCAACTCAATCTTACTCAAGATGGGAACTTTTAATACCCACAAACTGTTTACACTACACTTTTTCCTATAAAAAAACTTAGCATGCAAAAAATGTATAATTCTCCTTTACGGAATTTGACATTATCAATTTAAAAACCTTCTTCACCGAGGGTAAATGTCCAATATTGTCAGCCAGAATCAGCTAGAGTAGCCTTTTTGGCACCAGGGACTGGTTTCATGGAAGACAATTTTTTCACAGACAGGTCGGGGTGGGGGGATGGTTTCAGGATGATTCAAGCACATTACATTGATTGTGCACTCAAACCTCTCTGCTAATGATAGTCTGTATTTGCAGCTGCTCTCCCGCGCTAGCTCCACCTCAGATCAGGCATTAGATTCTCACAAGAGCGCACAACTTAGATCCCTTGCATGAGCAGGTTACAGCAGGGTTCATGCTCCTATGAGAATCTAATGCCACCCCTGATCTAACAGGAGGCAGAGTTTATGCAGTTATGTGAGCAATAGGGAGGAGCTATAAATACAGATGAAGCTTCATTGGCTGGCCCACCACTTACTTCCTGCTGTGCAGCCCTGTTTCTAACAGGCCACGGACAGGTACTGGTCCGTGTCCCAGGGGTTGGGGATCACAGAGCTAGAGGACAGCTCTTCAGGGCAAGGGACTGATGATAGCCACTTGATGAAGTGCAGAATTCCACATTAAGGTTGGGAGGCTAGCCTTTTGCTGGTCAATCTGTCAAACTCAAGAACTCAGTCTAAAAAGGGATAATGTTACAATCTCTAACAAGTGTGACTTAGGGAGGTTTAAATCCTAGCACAAAATCTGAGAAAAATGGTTTCTGCGGAGTCATAATTCCCTCAGACAAAAGGGATCAGTATTTGTACTTTTGGTTTTCCTTCAAATGGTGCTGAAATATATTATCTGACTTATAGATGATTCGATTTAAAAATCTGACATAGAGAGCAGGGTCCTTTGCTTTTGAGATCAGGATTCAGCAGGGATACAATAAACAGGAAGGGATAGACCAGTCATGTACAAGGAGCAGAGAAAGACACCTAGACTACAGAATTTTCCCTGACAGGAACTATGTCAATAACATTATGTAGTAGGCAATGATATACAGTAAAGCGCATCTGGCCAGCTTTAGATCAGACTATGTAGGATAAAGCACAGGGTTTTTTTCTATTCTATCTTAGCCTATCTTACGTGCACCCAACACTCTTTGATCATATCCAGATGCCAGATGATCTTTTACTTATTACTGAATTATTATTTATTACTGAATTCATCTCACATAAAATGAAACTGCTTCAAGTTTAAAACAGCAAGTTGATTGACAAAGAGTATAAGAACGGCAAAGATCCATCTGGTATGAAGGAAAAAAAAAAAAAACAGGAAAGGGTCCTATCAGATTGTCAGCTTCATTTCCAAGGGAAACAGGAAAAACACCAAGGAAAAAAAAACAAATCTCCTGCCACAATAAAAAACAATGTCAACACCTGTCTATCAATTTGGGGGATTGAAACAAAAGTTCAAACTTCTATCCTCTAAAAGCAGTATTTTCCAATGTCAAATGGTTCTGAATGAAAAGCAAAACTCAGCAACCCACAAACCTAGTACCCGAGTCAGGGAGTTGGCTGGGGTACTGGCCATGTGGGGTCTGGTCTATACTGTAGAGGCAGGGAAACTCTCCCCTCCTGTTTCCTGTTCACTTACTAAACTCTGGAGGCCTGACTTTGGCATAGCTTTTAGTCAGCCCTTACAGTTTCTCTAAAATGTTAGGACAAAGCTCATGCTGGTCACAACATCTTCCCTCTCCTGAGTTTTACTTTAGTGGGGTTAGCTTTAGGTTTCTTTGACAGAATTGCAAGGAGAATGAAAAAGCTGCCTCGATCAGCTCCATGGAGCTCTATAATAATTGTATAGGCATATCTTTGGAATCAAAAAACTTAGAAACAAAATTTTACCATGTGAGGGATCTTTGAAAGTCAACTTCTTCAATCTTCCACCTAATAAGACTCATTCCCACAGCATCTGTGATGGTCATCTATACTCTGCCTACACAGCTCTAGTGAAGGAGATGCACTACTTCAGAGCAGCCTACTCAATGCTACCTGTTGCAGAGGCTCTAGAGTAGGACTGGCAACCAGTTTTGAATCCCCTCTCTGACACAGCTGTGCGACCTGGCAAAATTCATTTCTCTAAGCCTCATTTTCCTTATTTAAAAATGAGATAAAAATAGTAGTTCAGAGCAGTAGTTAACAGCTAAGACTCTAGAGTTGGACTGCCCAACTCTGCCATCCACTAGTTGTTTAATCTCTCTGTACTTCAGTTTTCTCATCTATAAAATGGCAATAAAGACAATATCTACTTCACAGGATTTTCTGATAATTAAAGGAGATAACATGAAGCTTCTGGAATAGTTACTGGCTTAAACACTCTATAAACATAAGCTATTACCTTTATTATTTCCCATAAGTTTATGTTATAGAGTTTACATGAGACAATGCAGTATATACTTAAAGCCTGTCTGCTATAGAGTTAAGAGCTCCACAATGTTGGCAATATTATTACTGTTATCTTCATCTTTTGGTTTTAGTTTATCCTTCTAGAGACACAGAAATCAAGTCTGTTTCCTCTTCAATCTGAATGCCCTCAGATATTTAAAGACATCCACCATACCATTCCACAGACTTCTCTTGAAAGACCTAACTATGTAGAGACTCATGAAGAGAAGACTTAAATGAAAAGGCACAGTTCTCAGACCATCTGACACACTGATGAGCTGCACCTAGGGACGCTGCAGTTTGTGGACCTCTTAAAACATGGTATCACCAAACACCATCTATGATCTGATCAATAAGAATTCAATGGAACTACCAATTCCCATGGCTTAGATACAGGTTCAGTGTCCCTTATCTGAAATGCCTGGGATAAAAAAAGTGTTTCAGATTTGGAGTTTTTTTTAGATTTTGGAATATGTACATTGTATACTTAGCAGTTCAGCATCCCTAAGCTGAAAACCCAAAACTGAAAATGCTCCAAAGAGCATTTCCTTTGGACATAATGTCAATATTCAAGAAGTTTCAGATTCTGGAGCATTTCAGATTTTCAGATTAGAGATACTCAATCTGTATTACAACTACAAGTTTTAACTAGGTGCAGTTATTAACATAATCTAAGTATATATTGGCATTTTGAGCAACTGCATCACACTGTTAAAGAATATCAAACTTCTAAGAACTAAAATATTCACATCTTTTTTTCACTTACTGCTATTAAACTTGATCCCTGTCTCTCCATGTTGTATTACTGAATTCACCTCTTTAATCTAAATACAAATCTTCGTCTTTATCTGTCCTCAATTCTTTTTTAGACTATACTATAGAGCTCCGAAATCTCTGCAATGAGCAGGCCTGCCTGAAATGTTTATAGTTTTACACTGACTTTAACCACAGGAATGGGGGCACTAAACATGCTTTAGGGGCTCTCCTATATTCCAGACATACTCCTTCTTCCTCCAGTGTGTCGTAGTGGCCCAGTTTCCCCTTGATGGTCAGGATCAATAGAAAGTGAGTAAGTATCCCCATTATGCCTTTAACCACATCACAGATAAACTCTATGACTAGCACAGGGCCAGTAGCAGAGTCCTGTGCCACTTCTCTCCAAATCTTTAGTCTCTCCAAATCTTTTAGCAATGTACTCAATTAAGAATGTGCAGTAAACTAATTGTTAAAGCTGTGATGGGAACATGGGGGCTCTTTATACTACTTTTTCTATTTTGTATATGTTTGAAAATTTACACAAGAGATAAACAAAAAATACGGATGTAAACATCAGAAGCAACAATGAGTTAAATTCTTTTGGGGAGCAAGCCCGAGGTAAAGGGAGGAAATGCGCAGGGAACGATTATTTTTTCCCTTTAAGCTTTAGTACTTTTTGTTTTAAATACAATTATCACAGAAAATCACTAATCATGAGAGAAATGCAAATTAAGACCACCACATGATATCCCCTTACACCAGTCAGAAGGGCAATTAAAAAGTCAAACACTAACAGATGTTGGCAAGGATGCAGACAAAAAGAATACTTCTACACACTGTTGGTGGTAGTATAAATTAGTACAACCTCTATGGAAAACAGTATAGAGATTTTTCAAAGAACTAAAAATAGAACTACCATTTGATTCAGCAATCCCAAAAGAAAAGGAATTATTATATCAAAAAGACACCTGCACTCATTGTTTATTGCAGCACTATTCACAATAGCAAAGTTTTGGAACCAACCTAAGTGTCCACTATTCAATGGATGAATAGTGTGATGAACACACACACACACACACACACACACACACATACACACAACAGAATACTATTCAGCCATAAAAAAGAATGAAATCATGTCTTTTGTAGCTACATGGACAGAACTACAGGCCATTATCTTAAGTGAAACAACTCAGAAACAAAAAGTCAAATAACACATGTACTTGCTGATAAGTGGAAGCTAAATAATGTGTACACATGAAGTATAGAATAACAGACACTGGAGACTTGGGGGCAGATGAGAGGAAGGGAAGGGAGAGAGGGGCGAAAATTTATTTAATGGGTACAATATATATCTTTCAGGTAATGGTTACACTAAAAGCCCACACTTCACCACTTCCCAATATACCTATGTAACAAAATTGCACTCTGCACCCCTTAAATTTATGCAAATAAAAAAATACATGCATATATATTACTGTCATAAAAATAAAGGGAAAAAAAAGAACCACATCAAGTTAAAGTCAACTCCACCAAAAATCATCATGGACACACAATGTTTTTAATGTCCTCAAATAACACCTACTGCAACCGAATCACTGCCTTCACTTAGACAAAAAATATTTGACACAGATTATAAAAAGTGTGTGTGTACACCCATAATGTATAATTTGCCTACATCTTAAATTGACTTTAAGCCCAAAATATTAAAAAAAAAAAAAATCTCCTGGAGACTGTCCGATCCTTCTTTGGTCATTACTAAGTGCATTCAATCTTAAAGTCAAATACTTTCCATACATGTAGAGTCAGTATAAGATTTGAAAATAGAAAATATCTAAATATTTCATTATGGTCGTTTATAAAACCTACTTGGTAAGCGACTGGGCTTTCTGCTGTAGGAAAGTATCCCTGTGTATTTTAATGGCTTGAAGACTTTTTCTGTCTAGAAGTCTGGCAGCTGCTGGTATTTTCTGGATCAGAAAATTATCAGGAAACCAAATAATATTAGCAGTTAGAGTGATGGCTGGTACCTGAAAAACACAAGGGAAAAAAATTAAATGCAGGCTAAACAATAAGGTGTTTAATAGTTCTGTAATACACATGGAAGATAATTCATTTCAAAAAGAAAATAACCACAAGAAAAATACTCAATAGTATGAGAAGAGCAAATTAATACCTTACTTACTGTGACAGAGTCTAAGGTATTTCTATACCTGGTGTTGAGCATGAAAATTTTATTCTGTCTAAATATTGAAACAACATACACACACAGCATACTCTCATGAATTTTTAGATGAATAAAAATATGCAACAAGCGAACAGAAACTTGAAATGTCATGTCCTTTACTTTCATTCTGTATTAGTGTAAAAAAAAAAAAAGAACACTAAAGATGGCAGGGTTCTTGTATAGTCATATATCACTTCACACTACACACAAACTATGTTTTCAATTTTGAAATCAGGTGCCACATCACAGAAATAGCAGACATGTAGAAAAAAATTATTTTATATTTTTTCTACTTCAGTAATGAAAATTAGTGGCAAAAAGAAGGGGAGAAAAAAACAAAAATAAGGATGAAGAGGAAAAAAAGTGGTATTAGTAGCACTAATAGAAAGCAAATGTACAGGAAAAAATGTGAACACCGTATACCAATATGATGTGGAATTAAGGAGCATTTTCATTTACTATGTTACTTATTTTTGGAATGTTTAAATTTAAAAAATGAACACTATTAAATTATTATTTTTGTAAACAGGAATAAAATGCTTTTAAAGTATGAGTTTTATCAAAACTCTTTTTAATCTACTCGAAAAAGTTTCAAGTTCTTACCTTCTTACAAATGTCCAATAAAGACTTATAAAACTTTTTATCAACAGTTCGAAAGATTTGAAAGTGCAATACAAAGAGTCCACAAATTCCAACATATTTGTCTCTCTGGTCAATTTCAGAAGGTTCTCCTTATAAAACAATAACATGACAGAAAAGCAGAACAAATATACTTGAATTATGCTTTTAAAGAAATGTAAATTTTATAAACAAAAACCAAAAAAATGCAATTTACATTACCAAGTTTGGCTTCTACATTTGTAAAAATTGAGCGAATACTATGTGCAAATTCCTCAGCAAAAGTGCTATTTTTTGACACAGATACTCCTCCATTGAGAGAATCAAACTGTTGTTCTATACAAGCCTAGACAGGAAACATTTAAATAGAAATTTAGATTCTCAATAATAAACTATTAAACATTTCAAATGTAGTATATGATAAACTTCTATATTAAACATTTTAATTTTACTAAAACTGAAGCTCAGGTTCTTACCTTAGTCTATCCAATATCTAAATCCTTTCGAATGGAAAATGTGTATGTACTTATATATTTGAGTACCAGTTGATAGGAAAGTATTAAAAGTGAAGTCTAAATCTATAATCCTGTATGAAGAGATACACGCAATGATGTTCAGACATGTACAGAAATATATCTGATAAAGCTTTGGAAGCATGTCTTTTATTTTACTGTGCACTTTTAAGTTTATGTTTTCCATTTACAATTACCTTCCTAGAACTTTATTATAGCATGTGTGGAAATATCTCCTGGAAAAACAACCAAGAACAAAAACATTTTCTTCTGAATCTAATGGACTACCAGTTAAACAGATGTACAACTGACCCTTGAACAACGTAGGGATTACGAATGCCAACCACCACTCAGCAGAAAATGTGCATATAATTTGACTCCCCAAAAACTTAATTACTAATAGCCTAGTGTATAGTGTTGACCAGAACTCTTATCAATGACAAAGTCGATTAACACAGACTAGTATTTCTATATATTTTATGCATTCATGGCATACCTTTTTCTGAAGTTTTTTGATATTTCTAGGCTACATTATTCATCTGCAAGTTTTATCAAATTGTCACAAATCTCCAAAAAATTTCCAATATATTTATTGGAAAAAAATCTGCATATAAGTGAACCCACAGTGTTCAAACCCATGTTGTTCAAGGGTCAACTGTAAACAAGAGTTGGGATCAACCTGTTAAAATTGTGATCATGTAAAATATAAACTAAAAGTAATCATGAAGCAGATCTTAAATGGAATATAATGTAATTTCTGGTGGAAGCTACCTAAAGTAGTGCAGGACAACAGAACTTTCTGAGATAATGGAAATATTCTACACATTTGTGCACTCTAATATGATGGCTAGCTATAAACTTACATGTGGCTATTAAGCACCTGAAATGTGGCTATTGTGACTAAGAAAGAATTTTATTTTAATTAATTTAAATTTAAATAGCCACACGTGGTTAGAAGCTACCACACTGGACTGTGGAGACCCAAATTATATTCCCTAAGACTAGAAAGAACAAAGACTTTTTAAAGGTAGTCTTACAAACCTAAATATACAGGTTAACAACAAACACAATACAGGCATAACTCAGAGATATTTCAGGTTCAGTTCCAGACCACCACAATAAAGTGAGTCACACAAATTTTGTAGTTTCCCAGGGCATACAAAAGTGATGTTAACACCATAATGTAATCTATTAAGTGTGCAATAGCATTATGTCTTTAAAAATGTACATGAATTGGCCGGGCGCGGTGGCTCACGCCTGTAATCCTAGCACTCTGGGAGGCCGAGGTGGGCGGATCGTTCTGAGCTCAGGAGTTCGAGACCAGCCTGAGCAAGAGCGAGACCCCCATCTCTACCAAAAATAGAAAGAAATTA
>CAUYSK010084753.1:0-18335 GCA_963575035.1 Avahi laniger
AAGTAAATATAAAATTATTTTCAAGTTTTTTTGCTTTTAAAGTGCTCCATGTGCTGTATTAAATCAACTTTCAGATTATAGAAATCCATGACTAACTATGACTAGTAATAGTTTTACAAAAGATCAACAGTTAAAGAAGAATGATTTCTTCAAGTATGACTATATAGACTGACATGCAAAAATTCTTCAGGCACATTCAAATCCAAATAGTACAAAAAAAAAAACCAAAAAAACCACTAAAGTACCTAAGAGGGACAGCAGAGGTGTTTAGAAGGAATGTCAGAGTGTCAGAGACTAATTTGTAAGGTAACTAGTATGTAAACTCAAAGTGGTTCTGAATGTTTTGGTAACAAATATTTTTCGAACAAAACAGGAACAAAAATAAAATACTCATTCCCTATCAGAAATAAAATAGAAAATAAGTCTGTCCATCACAGAAATATTTTTTGAGAAATTTCTTGTCTAATAGGTTGCTTCATCCATGTTGTCATCACTGTCTACGCCAAAATCGTCTCCATCTTCAAAGTATGAGTTAATGTAGTCATTTTCCTAAACGAAATGATACATTTCTCCATAAACATTAAAATGAATGATTAAAAGCAAATATAACAGGCTTAAAAGAAAAGTCTCTGCTTTTTTACCTGCTTAAAAAACATAATAGTTTGCATTCATGCCTACCTGTGCCACTTTTTTCCTCAAGACCACCACCTCCTACTATTCTCAGGCACCAGCTAGCTGAGAGAACATGAAGGCCGGCCCATTCTGTCCTGGAAGGAAGATACATCTACTACCGCATTACATATAGTTTACTTCGCTAAACCATTAAACACTTATTCCATCAAATGGAGGCGACACTCAAGAAACAAAGCGTTTACATTAACGTTCATTAAACTACACCAGAACTGAGGCTTTCACTCACAAAGCATAATTGAGCATAAGCAAAGGGACTTTTGCATCCTATCAATAAAAAGTCTTCATGATATCAAACCAAATCTAGAGAATGCCCATATTATTAATACATCCTATCTGGGGCCTCTCAGTTTCTTTTTCTCCTGGCTAAGACTTTCAGACATGTGAATGCCTCAGAAGATATCTGTGCTTTTTACCAAGAATTCAAAAACCCCTTCTGGATATAAATTAAATTTAAGAGTTATTAATCAGTTGCAGTATATGGATTGTATTTGGATTCTGATTGGAAAAAATAAACTTATTTGAGACAATCATGAAAATTTTAACATTGGCTTGATATTTGATGATATTAAGGAATTTTATTTCATCGTATGAGGTATAATAATGACACTGTGATGTTGTTAAAGAGTCCTTATTTTTGACTCCATGGATGAAATGATATGATGCCTAGGATTTGCCTTACAATAATCCAAAGAAGATGGAGGGTATCGGTGGGGAGTCATGCAGGAATTGGGTGGATGAATGAGTGGTTGAAAGACTGGCTACAAATTGATCATTGTTAAAGCTAGGTGATAGATAAGTCCATGGGTCTTTATTTTACTGGTCACTACATTTTTGTACATGATTAAGATCTGCCATAATAAAAAATTAATCTTCACATCTCTACTGTCTACAGGAAAAAAATAAAGACTATTCTAAAAAGAAAGTCTCCTGAATATCATTCTTATTATTTTCCTCAAGGTTTTCTTTTTTTTAATATCTAGATGGTGAGATTTTATAAACAAACATATATAAATAATGAAAGAAAGGTAATGTGCGTTATTCAGACAGTATTTCATTACTCTGTCTTCCCTAAATACTGTAAGTTCCTGCATCCAGATAAGACCCTTCCCAGCTCCAGAAAGTAGGCCTGGCTTCCAGGGTGCTAGGAAATCCAGCAGTGTCCAGAAACCTGGCTGAAACCAGGGGCCTGGTTGAGGTGGCATGGCTGAGAGTTCAAATGAGGCCACCTTATAAATGAGACCTTGGCAAGGACGCTTGAGTGGAAATATAAGCAAGCCAATCTGTATATAAAAGTGGAAATGAATAAAGAAGGGATGCTCTAGTATTTTAAATCAAGCATATGTCACTTGGGTTTTAGACATGAACGTCTCCTCCAAGTATATTCAGATACGATGACGGAGATTCCTTTCACCGATAAAAAATAGAAGCCGGGGAACACTGAGTTTGAAGGCAGAGGACATGAAATTAAGGGAGTTCCCTTGCGATGGCTTCGTTTTCTGTATGAAGGTGCTATCACCTTCTAAAATGAAAGAAAAGGTAGTAAAGAGGGGAGATTAAGAAGAAAGAAGATGATCTAAAATAACTGCTATAGAAAACTAACTTAACAAGAAAAACAGAGAACACCTTAGCCAGCAAAATGGGGCTAGTGTTTTTTTAGTGGCATCAATTTAGGGGATTCCTCAGAAATGCTCAGATAGGTAGGTTTGAAGGGAAAAAGAGGCAGACAGTAGAACTGATCAAAGGTTTCTTTGGTCTATAGTGTTAGCTGGGAGGACATGAGGAATGGCAAGAATGAGCATGAAGGGTGTGCAAGGGTCTAGGTTCCTTAGAAAAGGAAAGTAAGACAGGCACCCAGTAAAGGGGAAATAGAGGATCAGAAGTACTGACGGTCTCAATCATGTCAGAAAGCAATGGGAATAAAAGAGAGAATGCTCTGAAAAGAAAGGTGGAGACAAATGTGATATATTTAATTTTAAATGTTTAGACTTAAAATTTGTCTGGAAGAATAAACAGAGAATACTCAGAAAAATTCTGAAAAAAGGATAGCAGAGAAGACATGCCATACAAATATGAATAATCAGAAGCTTCTATTAATTGGAACAGCTTTCTGTTGGTTCAGAAATAAATCAATGGAACAGAGTCCAGAAATACATCTAAGAGATATGGGAATCTAATAGTTGATAAAGGAAGAATTTCAAATTATAAGGAAAGCAATTATTTAGCAAATAAAGTTGGCAGCTGGCTAGCCATTTGGAAACAGATAAAAAGGTATGACTATCTCTCCCTTTATATCTATGTAAATTTCAAAAGAATACAACATTTAATGCAAAATAATTAAAGCATATAATAAAAATTTCATAGTTGAGGCAGTTTCAGGAGAAGCAAAGATTCAGAGTGTGGTATAAGAAGCTGGAATGGAGTGAAGACAAAAGTCACCAGAACAGAGAAGAAACTCGCAGCCTAGGGTCACCGTGTTAGGTGTCTACAAAGTCCCAAAGGGGCTGTGACCAACAAGTTACCCTGCTCAAATATATCTTGATTGACTCCAGGTTATTTTGAAATGCGCCACGTTTCTAAACGTTGGAAATCTCAAATCCTGACTCAGCCAGATACCCGAGGTTAAGTTATCAGTGTTCTCTGGCAGTGGCCACATGCACTCTGGAATGGGGAACAGGATGGCGTTGCAGGGATTCCGCTCCAGAGCGATAGGGCTAAGCCCTCCATCATTTTAACTGCTGACCCAAACTTTTATGTTGATAAATCTTCATTGCATTAATCTGATCAATTTCCTGAAGTTGTAGACTTCTAAATACAAAGTTGCCTATCAAGTTACTTTTATCTCCCATATTTAATATGGCAACATTATAACTTCAATGCTATAATAATTCTCTTGATACCAAGGAATTGATGCCAGTGATAATACTACACTTCCGGTTCCCATCAACTTGGTTTTAGTTTGGTGATTTTAATTATATACTATATATCTGACTCCTCATTAGATAATCCTTAGGCTTAATAACTTTGTTACCCTCCCCCAACGGACCCTTACCTCCTCTTGCTCTTCTTCATCATAGTCCTCCTGTTCTGCAGCATCATCGTCGTCATCGTCATCGCCTTCTTTACTTTTCTCTTTGCTTCCTTCTTTCTCTTCGTTTTCCTCATCTGATTTTTCACCATCACCTTGCTTTTCCAATTCCTGGTATAAGTAAGTTTCATTAATTTATATGGAAACCACTAGCCTTTGACCCTCCTGCCCAGCCTTAAAAGATCTAGTTACCTATCACCTTACTCTAATCCCACCTTATCACCACCTCCAGGACCCCCTAGGAAACTATGAGTCAACCCCAGAAAGTAGGAATTCACTGTGTTATCATTACACTAGTATTTTCTTTGATTGTGTTACTTAATAACTGGGTCTCAAATAATACTGGGGTTATCAGCTCTAATGCACAATGTTTTATTTTTGTAATTTCTCTTCTACCTCCTTCTAAAATGTTTGAGGTGATTTAGTTTACAGACAACTTTCAGAATAATATTTTGTTTTCCTTCTAACATAAAAGGAGAAAAAAGAATGTAATGGTAACATTTCAAGATGTCTATGTCTTCATTTATAAGATCATTTAAAACTATTATTATCAAGTCATCCTGGAATAAATTATTCTAGTTGCAACTTATCTATGTCTTTATGTATTATTTTCTCACTCATTATTTACTTTCCATTACCAGAAATTTCTGTTTCTTAATATATCTGGCAGGTTGAGAAGAAAGAAAGAATTAAAATTCAAATCACAATCAACACTATTAGAAACTCTAAAAGAGGAGGCAAAGAAGAAATGCAGAGTTAGAAAAGCTTTGGTACCATGATGAGTCCACTTATCCACCCTGTTAAAATCATTATGACACCATCTCACAGTATATGACTATATCTTTATATTTCTATTATGACTACCTACAATGTTTTTCATTTGATAAAAAGTCATCTGTTTTCATTACTGTCACTGTCTGTTCACTAAATTTCACTATGCTCAATGTTCATAAATGAATTTCACAAGTTTTCTAGAAGGTGGGTACAGTAATAATCTCACATGTTAATACTCATAATTAAGGCATAAGATTACTTTAGCTAAGATGTGATTATTCCTAAACAGTAATCAGAACACTAATTCATCAATCTGCAAATATTCTACCTCTATTATATTTGCTGTGTACGTTACATATAGAGAGGAAATATTTTATATCTGCGGTGGCTATAACTTAGCTAATCCTTTATTGGTTCTTAAATATTTATCTTATAAATCCTTTTAATTACAACTAAATTTGAATTTAAGGAAATCAAAGGCAATAGAGACTACATCAGATAGACTCAATTTCTCATCAAAATCCAAACTCCACATTTCCTGTCTGCTTAACCCACTCAGGCAGAACATAGTCATGAGATGATTTATATTGATACTGACCTATATGTTGCCTTATATGAGTTATTACTACAATATAATGTGTGTGATTTTTCCAACTGGCAATCCGTTTGGAAAATTGCAAGTAAACAAATAGCATTTATAGATCTTTTGAAGCATCTATAATTAGATAGACACACACTTATATGATGCTATGTTAATGTTAATATATGGCATTTTTTCTTTTCTATTATAATCAGACAATGAAAAGACCTGCAACCCGTAAGTTTGTGTAGTTGAAAGGGAATTGTGGTACTATATGTATTTAACTCTGTGTAAGAGAGTTACATCTGAAAAATCACACTATTAACTATTATTGCATAATTGACAACAGAATTATTTAAACCAGTTATATAAAAATATCTTTTAAACATGGAATTCATTCAGTGTTATGTAGGGACTAGGAAGTCTACATTTCTATTACTGCTACCTCAAATATCTTTAAATAAATAACCCCATCTTTATTGCTACCACACAGACCTAAATCAAACTCATAAACCACTTAAATAGGTGGAAGAATAGCAGATTTACGCAACTTTCTCATACAAAATGATATCAGAGCCACAAACAGTTTCATCATTTCATTCTTTTTTGTTAAAAGCTACTAGTTTCTGCTCTTCGACTTAGTAGTCTCCATTTTCTCCTCTGTGAGATAAAACCTACCTTACTACTTTACAGATTCGTTTTAAGAATAAAATGAGTAATATGATATAAAAACACTTTGGAAACAGTCCATTTATGTACAGAAAACAGTTCTTCTAGTTTAAATATTATACAGTCACCATATAGAGCCTCCTGTATGTCATGCAGAAATAACAAGCTCAAATATTAGTTTACGGCTGATTATTGACACATTAAGCATGAGATTTGACCGTACGTCACTCCCTCTCCATCCACAGATGTTCTATTATAATAAAAATTGTAACTGCTTCTGCTGAAGAAATGAATGAAAACAGAGTCATCTGGAAACAACTTTTGCTCTATTAAAACTGCTAACTTCTTGGGAATTCTAGATTTAAAATTCCAGTTCTAGTAGTGTGTGTCCTGAAAGAGGTGTTTAAATGTAGGGAATAAGGAAACACAACTTGTTCTGAGGAGAAACCACACCCAGAGGTCCAGGTCAATCTTCCTGACAGCACATGTCATCTTAGCAACTTTTCTCCAGGAAGCTTTAAGAACAGCCAGAATCTGTGTTCAATCCATATAGTCGGCTAGTCCCGCGTTCCAGCGCAGTTAAACCTGACAGTTACCACTATTCCTTCATCAGTCTTCTGGCCTTAATTTTCAGATATGTTATCCCCAGCTCAAATACAGGCCAAAAAATAAAATAACAAAAATATGAGTTTCTGCCATCAAGTAGCTATGCCAACTTGGCCAGGCAAGTATTAATACAAGTTTTAAAGCCTTGACTCCCTCATCTCTAAGTAAGGAATAATCCCCACCTCTCTTTGTTGTTATGAACTCTTAAGGACATAATGGATATAAAGAGCCTCAACAAAAAGCTTGGCACAGAATAAATTCACAATAAGTGTTGGCTGCTATTATGGCCATCATCATCATCATCATCAATGCACGATGATACATGCATTGATAGTGAGAGTAAATTGGTATTGCCTTCATAGAGAGCAATGTAGCAACAGTTACCCATAACTTAACAGTACACAAAACAACTGACCCAACAAATACTTCCAGAAATCTACCTTACACGTGTAAAATTACATAATTAACATGAATTTATTGCAGCATCATTTACAATAGTGAAACACTAGATGAAACATAATGTCCTTTGGTAGGGCACTAATTAAATAAATTACAGTTCATTCTTATAGTGCAGCCAAAAAAAGAATGAGGTAACTCTATTCATACTGTTATGAAACCGTCTCCAAGATATTTTGTTAAGTGACAAAATGAAAACACAGAAGACTGTAACACGCTAACTTTTGTCATTAAAAAAAACCCCCAAATCGGTATTTTCTATGCATGAAATATTTCTGAAAAGATACATAAGAAACTGGTAACACTGGTTGTCTACAGGAAGGAAACTAGACGGCTGGAGACAGGAATGGGAGGACTAATTTTCAGTGTCTTAATCTTCTGAATTTTGTATCTTCTTATTTTTGGAATATTTAAGTAAGGAAAGGTACAAAAATGAGTTCCTTTTCCCTTAACAGAGTCTTCTATATGGAATGTAAGACACAGGGGAAAAAAAAGCATTAAATAAATACATACATAATACAAATACCAACAGAAGGAAAGATGAGAGGTTTTTAAAAGAATTACATACGTAATTCCTTTAAAAGAGTTACGTAAAATAATTTTTCACGTTTCCTTCCCCCTGCGTAATTCAAACACAAGAGGAATGGGACACAGCGGAAAAGCAAGCAGGCGATACGAGGTGAGGCGAGTGGCCAGGTGAGTGGTAAAGGACAGGATGGAAGCTCCACCTATCCCGGCTGACAAAGTTCAAACCTTCCCAGCTACCTTCCGTGTCAGGCTCACTTCTGCCAAACCCACGTGTTATCAGAAAGTAGGAGGAGGCTGAGAGGTTGAAATAAGAAGGAAAAAGGAGATATGACCTTTTACATTGTGTCAGTTCACTTTTGTAGTAAGAATTAAAAACCTTACCTCGATTTTTTTCAACACATCTGCAGTGTTAGTGAGTGGAGTGCTTTTGCCTGTATCTTTTGCCTGTTTGGATTTTGGGCCTGCTGAAGTAAAACTACCAATTAACACATTTTCCTGTCATGGCAACTGTGTATTATATTCTTTGTCTTTTTCATACACTGTCTGGCATAGTGGTACGTCAGAGTAGGCAGTCAACATAATTTCCAGAGCAAATTAATTTTCTCAAATAGTAAACAAAATAAATCATCACACGTCACCAATTTCCCAATGATGAGGAACAAATGACAGTTACTTCCTAGGATATTTTATGAGACTGCAACCAGATATATTTTTACCAGTATTGAAAATGAGTACTGGTGATGAATATTAGGGCCAAATTGTTCAAATGAGATCTCAGGTAGAAGTACTAGGGTACAGAGAAAGGTTCCCACAAATTTATCTGCATTCATTTCCTAGTCATTGATGAATGTACTTCACTTTCAGCAAAGCAATTTTACCAGATTTGGAAAGTAAAAAAAAAGTGCAGGAGAAATACGCACTTGTCAATAGTGAAAGAGATGAGAAAGAAGTCATATCCAGTGCAACACAGAACTGTCTTTGAAATGATTAAAATAGCAAAACTAAACACACCCATCATATGGATCTGAAAACTCAACGCATATAAATGAAATACAATGTTTTAATAGCTTTGGGATATATACTTTTTTTTAACTCATATCAAAAATATTACATTTTGAGGCTCTTTTGAAACTGCAGGGTCTAGAGAACCTGCAGGTTTTATTTCACATATAGCTTCTGCCAGTGAGTTACCAAAGCATTATGATATGCTACAAAATTGTCCCATTGGGATCAGAAAGCATTACAGTTCTTTCCCCAAATCAAACTAAATACCTAGAAATCACTTGGTAAGAAGAAAATACGGCTCAGAAAGATGTAATTTTGTTAAAGATTAACATTTAACCTACAGAAGAAGAAATTTTTAGATTGTGGTGGATGACCCATAACTGATGGACTTATAATTTACTGTGTTATACCAGATTGCCCCTTG
Source organism: Avahi laniger (assembly GCA_963575035.1). NCBI lineage: Eukaryota > Metazoa > Chordata > Mammalia > Primates > Indriidae > Avahi > Avahi laniger. The sequence goes on from CAUYSK010084753.1 coordinate 8,821, forward strand.
GAGAGTCACTGAGCTTAGAGCTTCCAAACATATGTATTACAGTGAGGTTTTGCTAAAACAAAAGTAACAGTTGGATTTAATGATGGTAACTTTCTCTGACCCCCCTTTGAGGGCAAAGACTGTTTAATGTGAACTGTAACACATAAAATAAAGCATCATATATGAACGAGATCTCAATAAATATTGTAATATTGATGCCAAAAATAGTAGTGAAGAACGTATTTTATTCACATCATGAAATTTTTTTCTCTATGGATTTTTCATCAAGTTACTTAATTTCATAACACATAAGTCTGTTAAATGGATACTACAGAATATGGTTAGGTAAATAAACTTACTAAAACTTACTAACTTTTTAGCTAAAAAGGTTAGTTGAAGACTCAGTTCCACTCAGCATTCTTTGCTACGTATCATTCTGGTTTTACATATTGTCTAATCCTTATAATTAGGGGAAAGGCATCAAATTATCAAAATTGATGAGAGTTGTTTTAACCTTAAAATTTTAAGATGCACCTTTTCCCATCTTTAGCCAAATATTTGCATATATTTGAATTTTTTGTTTGTTTCTTTCAACAATAGCCTACAGCAGGTTCTTCAAGAAACAACCAGTTTCCAACCTTTGACTCTCTGTATTGTTTACTTTCATGTAAATTGATGGAGGCCATCTTAACAAAAGAGAGAGAACAAGCTTATCAGAAACAAAACACAAAAATTACACAATATACGGTAAGAAATATTAGGGCAGAATGGAAAAAGAAAGTTCTGTTGTTTTATTTCTAACAAATGGCAATCCTAATGCACTGGAAGCTTTTACTAATGATTAATGTGTGGATGGGTGGTACGTGGGATATATTTGAAATCATAATCCTTCCAGAATGAATACATTCTTTTTAGCTTTAAAGTCAGCTACAGATCTGTGATCCCCTAGGATATGACCAATATCATTTCATGTACATGCATTTTATTATGAAAATAATGTATTTGCTCAATACAAACCAAAGGTATAAAAGAGATAAACTGTCATATCTCAAAATATTCTATATTCAAGCTCAATATTATTATATACTATATCTTTAAAATAAAATAAAAATACTTTCACATTAAATATACATGTACAAACTTCAATTGTATATGTACTTCAAATATGTGCATTTTATTGTATATCAATTATATCTCAATAAAGCTGTTAAAAGGGAGAGTGGGAATTTTTTCTTGCTAATTGTGTTTAATCTTTCTGGATACTTCCCCTTTTCTCCCTTCATTCTTCAAAGCAAAATTCTCTAAAGACTTATCCATGCTAGCTGTCTCCATTGCCTCAGCTCCCATTTATTGTTTAACCCATTCCCTCTGGATTCTACTTCTGCAAATCTTTTTAAAAGCTCTCATTGAGGTCACCAATTATTGACATGTCAAAAATTAGTTAATATTTTTCAATCTTCATCTTACTTGACCTCTCAGCAGCACTGCTGATCGCCTTCTGAAATATTCTTCCCTTCTGAATATTCCTGCTTCTGTAACTCCACTCTCCTGGCTCTCCTCCTCCCTCTCTCTTAATACTTCCTTTCTTTGCTGATTCAATCTCCTCTACCAGCCCATTAAATATTGGCATTCCTCCAAGCTCAGGCTGGGGCCTTCCTTTCTTCTAATTCTCTAATTCCACCCTGGACAGTCTCACCCTTTCTCACGGCTTCAGTGATCACATCTCTGCTGATGACTACTGTCTCCATTTTGAGGTCCTTTCCCAGTATCCAACAACATAGTCAACACTTCTGTTTGAAAATCTCAAAGGAATCCTAAATACCTTTAAACTGAGCTCGTGATTTTTCCTGACAAACCTGGTCTTTCTCTGATTTCCCTCATACCACCTCATTTTAATAAATTCTTAGTAATCTTCCAATCTCAACTCCAATTCCAGTCCTCAAAGAACCCCTCCTAGACCTCCCAATGAGGACAAGTGTGTTTTCCTTAATGTTTTTACTGCATGTGGCTGCAAGCTCTCTGAGAGCTTTGCTCACTGCTTTATTCCTCTCAGCATGGTGTCTAGCAACAGTAGATACTCAACTATTTACTGAATGGAATTACTAAAGAAAAACAAAATGTAAACATTCACTATGCTATTTTTCTACACAATATAAAGCTCTATTTTACCAGTTTCCCAATTTTAAAATGTTTTAATTAATAACTTAGAATGTGGCCAGTATAATCATAAAAAATTTGTAGATATGCAAATAAAAAGATCTATGTAATTGAAAAGTCTTTCCTAGCACATCCGCAATTCCATAATTAAAGAAAGGACAACAACTAAACAAGCAAACAAAAAACCCAAAAGATCAACAACAGAAAACCCACAAGCTTTAGCAAATAATCAAAATGCCAAAATATTTTAAGAAAAAGCATTCAGAACAGTGAGCATAACTTCAGGTTGCCAATTCCATATTAACAGAATGTAAGCAATAACCTTTTCCTACCTGAATTACTATTATATTAGTCAATGTACCTTTTTTGCATTTTTTCCTTGGCATCAGCTCTCTTGGAAGTCTTTTCCAATCTATGTGTATAAAGGAAAATATAAAAATTGCAGTTTTCTCTAGGAATCAGTGGTCCTGGATATAACTATTTAAAGAGCACAAAGACAGTTGTCCAGGCAATGACAATAAAATTTCTTAGTATCTGACTGTATACATTCAGCCTGAAATATAACGCAATAAAATATAACGGTGATATATTTTCTCTTATAAAGAAAATCAGTTCATTAAAATAGCGCTATAAAATTTGTCGGGAACAAAATCTTACAGTAATTCTTCATGGGTGTTAGGATTATAACTGTTTTTCTTAATTATTTATTTATTTGACTACTTTGTATTTGTAAGTTTTCTGTAGTTGACATGTATTTCTTTTGTAATAAGAAATTTTTTTTCAAAAGTTAATGTATGGGACCACAATCCCAACCCAGGCAAAATGAAACAAACATTTCTAATAACTATCTGAAAACTTTAAAATTAAAAATATAAGTAGCTGTGGAGAAATAAATTCCCTCCAATAAATTTGCCTGTATTACCCAAAGCATTCCTCTAATTTTTCACTTTCCTCTAATTTTTAGCAGAAAATTGAAGCAACATAAAATTAGATTAAAAATACTGCCTGCTCACTAAAGAAATTTCAGTGCATTTGTACAAAACATTTAAATCTTCAGTCATTTTACCTGAACTAATAAATTTTATTTTGAATATATTTTAGTTTTTATAAACTACTTATTGAAGATCATGGAAGATTATGAGAGAGTATGTAAAGAGAATCATTTGGGAGATTAATGAAGTAGAAAAAGTGAAAGAACTAAGAGTGTTCCCAGGTGTTCCCAAACTTTCAACAATGAAAAGACAGCGTACTACAACCTGTGAAAGAGAGAATGCTGTTAATGCCATTTATGCTTTTACATAAGGGCAGTTTCTATAAAACACCAAAGACAAAAACATAAAAGGAAAGTTAATTAAAAAATGAGGAGACCTGGGTTCTAATATGACTACTGTTTTTTATTTATAAAATGAATAAGCTGGATGAGATCTCTATAGCCCCTTCCACCTTGTCTATATGCAAGGTAAAATGTTGAAAACAAAACTCTCTTAGGTATGGTTCTGTTAAAAAGGCATCTTAACAACTAAAAATAGTCCATGTCTGCTGAAAGAAAGGAAGATCCATAAGCTTGGCTTAAAATACCCTTAAAACTAGATTTTTTTACTTTCTCCTCAGAAGCTCTAAAATCACTCAGGAGCAAAGAAGTTAAGTGCTTTTCGGTACTACCAATTAAAATCATGATGGTGGCTAACGAAATTGGAAAGCTTAAAAGGGTTTAGCAAGTCCTATTTCTATAAAAAACGTATTTTAAGAACTTCCACAAAAACACTTAAACTCTTCCTTGTTACAGTGTAAAAATCTTTTCATCTTTGCTTTCCCAAAGATTTGCATTACTAATTAATTACAAGAAAAGAACCGGACTTGGTTTTCTTACAGTGAAAATATAATACAAAACTTATCCTATAAAAAAATGGGGTAGGGTGACAGTCTTTAAAAAGTACTTTTATATTGTCTGTTTTGTAATTACCTGGTATCCATTCTTCTTTGTAGCCCTTCATATATCTTTTACTATATCTTTCAATATCTAGAAGAAAAAAAGAATCAAGAATTTGTTAGGAAAATCAAAAAGAAACCTGAACTTAAGCTATTCCTTTAAGATAACTGAAACATCTTTTATTTCACACACAGGCAGTTTCCTACATTTGTACATCATGTGTTCCTGAGACATACCGACAAATTCAATGAGAATGATATGCTTAAGAAGGTGGCAAGCAGCAGCTGGGTGTGATGGGCTGCGGGTGAGCAAAGACTAAACCCTGATTATGGTTCTCAGAACCTGACAACCTGACTCACCTGTGAGAATATTCACAAAAGCCCAGAGTCGGGTCAGGAAGCCGCTTGCAGACAAGGGCAGGGAGGTACAAATAGTAAGAACTGCTCAAAAAGAAACTCGAAAATTAAAATTAAAACTGGGTCTCACGGACCCTGATGCTATAGAGAGAATTAATAAGCCGAACTCCATTTATTCAATAACAGACCTTGTGGCCAAAATGCAGGTAAATGTGTAATTTCCGTTAAACTTTGGAAGTTCCAAAAATGGCTTAGAGAACCGTCACCACTCTGACCATCATGTTTCTACCTCTGAGGATCCCGTGGTTCAAGAACCTGAGCTGGAAACTCTGTGTTCTCTATATGTTCTCTACATATATACATCTCTATACTCTCTCGTGGCTAAAATTCATTAAAATAACATTCACAGGTGTTTTTGCTTTGTTATAAAATAATAAAGTCATTACAAAGTCATATCAACAAACTTTGAAGACATCACAACATGAAATGCGTTTGTTCCATGACAGATCTCAATGCCGTGAGCCACCAGCCACTTGACTATCAGGAAGTCTTGAGATCTCCCACCCTAATTGTTTGTCCTGGTCTCTAGTGACTTAGTTCTTCACAATAATCCACAAATCTCTCTTTCCTGAAGCTCACAGGAGACAAGTGACAGGAGAAGGCTGGTGAAGGTACACTCATGCAACACCTCTATTTGGAATATGGTTCCCTCTGATTCCCTTCTGTTCAGTCTGGACAACTGTTTTTCATTCATAGTGTATATATTATATAAATATCTATGCACATATATACATATACATACACATCATATAAACCTGTATACACACATATAAATGTATATATTTTATTAAAAACCTGTATTTTCAACATTAGTTTTTTTTTTTAATACACTGCCTCAGGAAAGAGAGATAAAAATGATTTCAAGGAAAATGTATTTGTATCATTTAGAGAATTCTATGCAAGAGTTTTCTCCTGAATGAAACAAAAGCAAAAGATCCCTTATATTTCTAAATACTTTATTGCATAGTTATCAAAGATAAAGTACCCCCTTAATCCAAGTACAAGCCAACTACTCCCACAAATCAACAACAAAATTATGTTCTTAACGTCACTGTCTAAAAGACTCACATAAGTGCTTTAATGACTTGATACACTTTTAAATTAGACATCTGCTTTAGTAACAGCTGGTTCAGATAAGTAAATCTGTCCCATAATCTAGAGAAGAGACCAATTTTAAAAGGACTAAAGTATACCCTGCACTATTATTTTTTCTAGTAAGAATATTTATTAGTTCATTTGATCTTTTTAAAAATCTTTAAAATGACAGCTTTAATTTCATTTTTAAACTCAAATAGATGAAAGCATGCAATGTAATGAAAGTTAAAAAATTCAGTGTTTTTGAGATAAAATCTCTCTCATCAAACCATCTTATATAACTTCAAGGAGCTATGTTTGTAAAATTAAATGAACTTGTATAAAATGCTTCTTATGATCATAATAACAGGTAAGATCACTATGTAAGACTTCCTTTTTTGACTCTGCCAATTCTAAGTCTTTTAGAGAGAGAAAAATGGAATTGAAATGCATTTTTAGTACTTATGGAATGAGATGATACTATATGAATTTCTCACGTTTTAATGATGTTGTTTTGAGAACTCAAAGATGATATTGATCTCTTTAATTTCAACACTCAAGGGCAGAAACTGAAAATCAATATAGTTCTACTGTTCCAAACAGCTACTTAGGAATAGTTTCCCTTCCTATAAAACCACTTCCCACTTCCAGTCTGAGACTGCTAAGCCTTTTTCAACTATAATTGCTCCTCAATATATATATTATATTTATATATGTCACCAATGAATATATATTTTATATTTCATATCATATCAAATACATATATGGTAAATCAAAAAAGTCAAGGCTTTAAAAAAGTTTAACCTAAATATTAAACAATCAGAGATGTGCATAAAGATGTATGTATAGTGATAGTAATCATGGCATTAGATATATGAGCAAAAAACTGGAAATAATCTTAAGACTAATAGCAGGGAATTAGTTATAATTAATAATGTTATATCCATGCAGTGAAACAGCAGAGTTATTAAAACTTGTATTTTCCAAGAATAATAAGGGTATGTGAAAATGCTAGTATGCCATAGATAAAAAAATGAAGATACAAAATAATATGAATTCAATTTTGTAAAGAGAATACAAAGGAAAAAAATCTAGAATATATAATAAAATATTAGTCATTCTTTAGATACAGCATGGGTAATTTTTACTTTTTAAAAATATTCCTGTTTTTCCTAATTTTCACTGAACATATAAAACTTCCATTGCGAAAGCCAGTTTTAAAAATAAAATATCACAAAGTTTAAAGTATTTTTTTCTGTAAAATCAACATAAATATGTTTTTTAAGATAGTTGATCAATTCTGATTGGATCAAATCAATCAGTATTCAATGATCACGTAATTTATGCTTAAACATTTGAATAAATTAAACTACATAATCAAATAGTCCAATACACACCTTGCTTTTCTTCAGGTGTTTCAATAAAATAAGGCATTCTTTTCATTGTTTCTCTCAACTCCTGTTTCAAGGCCAGCATGTAATCTTCACCTTCTCCTGTTTTCAGTGGCACTGGCTTATAATCTGTATCCTGTTTAAATTAGAGACAAAGGTTCTCTTAAATAAATTAAATATTTTAATATCCCTTTCATCTACATTCTAGAAAATGTCACTTTATTGAAATACTATGTTTTATAGGCATTAAATTTTAGTCAACTTAAAAGAGGTTGAGCTTCTGTAATCTGTAAACTTTACTCCATTTCCTGCTTTGCTCTCATTTTAGAGGTAGAAAGTATGCATAATTTTCCTATTGGCCCTAAAAACTACACTAATAATCATTTTGTCATATAGTCTGTTGACTAATGTAATTCCACATGGTCTTACTTTTAAGATATTTTTAAAAATCAAGGCACGCACAAGAGAGCAACTGCTTTAGTTTCCTATTAACCTCAACTAGTGTTGGTGTTATTGGTAGGAGCGGTAGTATAAAAAAAAAAATAGCAGCAGCTATCATTTAGCAAGTGATTACTATGACCAAGATGTACTCAATATTCAACATCCACTATCTCATTTAAAGTACTACCGATATTTCTCCTTTTACAGTGAATAAATTGAGAAGTAAACAATTTGTAATCCTATATGAGTAAATGGCAAAGCAAGAACTTGAAGCTATATTTTAATTTTTAAAATTATACACATGCATGTATACATACACGTGTGTGTATATGTATACATATAAACAGTATATTATTAAAAAGGGGGTCTCCAGGGCACATGGTAAAGATATTGCTGGTTTCAGAGGATAAGGATAAGGTACATTTGTAAAATTAGACTCAGAATGTATCTGTTCATGCTACAATAATTTATTGATTTATTGAGTACCTACCACAACCCAGACATGGTTAGGTAACAGGAGATACTCATGATGAAATGGTCAAAGTCTCTGCCTGCATGGAACTTACATGCTAGGGGACAAACACACAGCAAATAAGTAAACCAATGAGGTGATATATAATTTCAGGTAGTGATCAGTGACGTGAAGAAAATGAAGGCCGGTAGAGGAAGAGTGACTGACCGAGTGCATGGAGGACGGACGTGGCTGAGCTACACTGGGTAGGCAAGCATGGCCTTTTGAGAAAGTCACATTTTAACAGAGATCTGGATAAAGTCAGGAAGCCATCCATGCAGACAGAGAACAGATGGTTCCAGCTGGGAACCAGAAGGGGCGAAGGTCTGAGGGAACAAGGAGGCCAGCACAGCTGGGGAATCAGAAGGCCAGTGGAAGGAGAAGGGTCAGAGAGACAACAGAAAGGCCGGATCAGACAGAGCCTCTCAGCCAAGAGTGAGGAATTTTAATTTTATTCCAAGTATTAAAAAAACACTATATACTAACATTTCCAGCAGTTAGAAGTAATCGCCTCATACATAGAGAAGGGGTGTTTTAAAAGAAATCACTGTAAAGTAACAGTATGCTTATACCTGAGATATGGCTTTGTTTTTAGGCTGTACCAAATATCACAAAGGTGAAATACCAAGAGCAAAAGGCAGAGACTCCCTAAGTGAGATGCTAGATCCCCAGTTACATTTGTCCAGGGTCCTCTGCTGACATAAATCTTTCAACAAAGAACTTTTCCTTTTGAAATGGGGAAAGGATTCCTGAAGGAAAAGGTATCTGGTTATTTATGATTTTTCATGTTTATACTGTAGCACATGCACATCTGAAATGTAAACATACATTTTAAGCTAAATATAAAGCAAAAGAATTAAACATCATGTCAATTATGCTTGCAGTATACTCACTAAATTTAAAACAACACTACGTGTGGTACAAATGCTTATAATATTTTGAGAAACAGTAACAAAATTCAAAATGATGTTGATAAAATAAGGAAACAAGCAAAAAAAAAAAATTCCGGTGGACAAAAAGGCCAAGTGGTATACTAAGGAGCAAAATTAAATTCTATAGGTACAAGATGAGAAAAAAATCATTAAGTGAAGAATGGTGGAGTGGGAACTCAGAACCATTGTTAAAACCTAACTTGACTTTTTCAAATGTAATTTTGATATTGGAATACATCAATAACAGCAACAGAAAATGCAAGATTTGAAAACGAATTCTTTCTTGGTTCACACAGTACTGAGTATATTCAAGGAAGGGTATATACACCTTTGTTTTCTGTATTTTAAGAAAGTAGTCTAAAAATAAAGAAAATCTCAGGGAAGAACAGTGGAAATATTTAAATTAAAGGTAAGTGAAACACACTCTCTTTTACTTTCTATACTTGAGGATATCATAATGATATTATATATTCAAGTCCTATATAGAATTTTCTCTGAAACATGGAAAAACACACTGTGAGAATTCAGATGTCAACATACTTACAGGAAACAGTGGGGGTGGTTTCAACACTACATCAGGTAACTTTTCACCTCTGCCAAATCCAACAGCCTCAATATTGAAGGTATAAGCAGCACGTCCTCTTCCTTTATTCCCAGCCATCGGAACTAGTTACACTAGAAGAG
>CAUYSK010084755.1:0-12292 GCA_963575035.1 Avahi laniger
TCCTGGCCTGGAGCGTAAGAGCCCAGGAAGGGAGGGACTGTCCCTCAGGGTCAGCAAGGCCACAAGATGTAAAAGCATCAAAAATACAGAATAAGGCCGGGTGTGGTGGCTCACGCCTGTAATCCTAGCACTCTGGGAGGCCGAGGCGGGAGGATCGCTTGAGGTCAGGAGTTTGAGACCAACCTGGGCAAGAGCGAGACCCCATCGCTACTAAAAATAGAAAAAATTAGCCGGGCATGGTTGTGCACGCTTGTAGTCCCAGCTATTTGGGAGGCTGAGGCAGGAGGATCACTTGAGCCCAGGAGTTTGAGGTTGCTGTGAGCTATGATGATGCCACTGCACTCTAGCCCGGGCAATAGAGCAAGACTCTGTCTCAAACAAAAAAAAAAATAGAGAATCTTTGTCTAGGCACGCATGCTGGCGCTGTTGGCTGAGAGTTCGGTGTTAATGAATCCGCAGTGTATGTTAAGTAAGGCCTCTTTCAACAGAAGCACACGTAAAATGAGATCTCGCATGGACCAGTGGATGGCTGTGTTATGGCTGGAGGCTCCCGGGAACCTAACCCCATGTTTCCCCTAGAAGGCAACGGTTCAGTGTTCCCTAAACATAACTACCTCCAATAACAAGAATCAACTGTGAGTCTTTATTTTGAAATAGTCTAAGACTCACAAGAACTTGCAAAAATAGTCCAGACAGTTCCCAGGTACCTTCACCCAGCAACTCCCAGTGGTGATAATGTCGCGCACCCGTAATCCGTCCATGTATGGATCTGAGTGACCGGCACCACGGTCAAGGCGCAGAACTGTTCCATCACCACAAAGAAACGATGCCTGCCTTCTTTCTAATTGTGATAAAATATATATAATGTAAAATTTGCCAACTTTAAGCGTACAGTTCGGCGGCATTAAGCACATTCACGTTGCCGTGCAACCGTCACCACCCTCCACTTCCAGAACTTTCTCGTCTTCCCAAACTGAAACTCTGTCCCCATGAAACACTCACTCCCCACCCACTCCCCAGCCCCTGGCACCCGCCATCCTACTTCCTGTCTCTGTGGATCTGATGACTCTAGGGACCTCCTGTGAATAGAGTCACACAGGATTTGTCCTTTTATGCCTGGCTTATGTCACTGAGCACGATGTCCTCAAGGTTCATCTACGTGGTAGCCTGTATCAGAATCTCCTTCCTTGTTACGGCTTAATAGTATTCAGGGAAAAAATGATTTCTTGACCCTTGTTTTGTGGGAGGCCCCATTCTGTTGGGAAGTATCTTCTACTGTCTTGTGCTCTATTGAGGACACAGAACATTGAAACAAGTAAGTTCTCTTGTATGTCGGTGGTAGGGGGTGTTGTTCTTTTAACTCAAATTCTATCCCTTTTATCCCTTTGAGGGCTACCTGGTATCTCTAATCATGACACTAAGACATGAAAACTGCACTGTCTCCTAAATCATCAAAGGAAGATTTCAGTCTATTACTATAGATTTAGCGTTCTCAGTAGTTTGTTAAAACTCTTTGGAATCGGCAATTCTTAGGTGGTATTTATAGTGACTTTTTCTGGGGACTCTTTGATTACAGCAGAATCCATATGACTTTGGGCAAACCGGCAGTTCACAGGAGCAATCCATCAGCCATGCCCGGACGCTGGGCAAAGTATGCATTTCAGGATTTGTCCCATATTTGTATGTTTAGGTCATAATTGCTGGGGTGGGGTTGAGCGTGGTGTAGACATGGCAGGAAATGCTTGCTGTGGACCGTGTAGCCTTCAATTTAGGATTCGTGTCTTCGTACATGGGTGTTTCCATATGAGTGACATCTCCATTGCCTTTGCTATACTAATGGTAACTGTTAGCGCGTATGGTGACGTCAGAGTGTTTGCGGTCACTGACCGATTGCCATCCTCGCCCTGCTGTGGTATAGGACGAGCCGCCAGGGAGAATAGACGTGATGTGGTATCTCACAGCTTATCAGCCAACATCTTAATTTACAAGCTTTCTTCGTTACTCCTCTGCCAGAAAGTCTCTCGTGCGTCCTCCCCTGCACGTTTGCAATCACTTTAAATTTCCACCTAATTAAAAGTCGCTCAGAGAATGCTGAATCCACTCCCCGGGAAGGCAGCGGTGAGAACATTTTCTTCCAAAGCACGCTCCGTGCCCACCACAAGGTTCATAGACTCTCTGCCACCGAGAGCCAGAGTTCCAGCTGCTTCCCCCGCTGTAACGTAGAGAAACCGGCGGATGGGCACACCAGGGACCCCGGAGCCAGGTCGGGAGATCCGTGGACAGATCTCTTTTTAATGGTGCCGTTTGTCCTTGCCCGGGGCAGAGCTTTAAGACACGTTTTTATAAAATGTGAGACTAAACTAGCCAAGCAGCCCGTCTCAACCAGGCTCGACTCGAGAGGTCGGTTTGTCAAATAGGAGAAAACTCAGCCCGGGAATGACGGCTGCGCTTTCATTGAGAGTCGCGTCTTTCCATCAGCAGGAAAAGTTAGCAGTGTGTCCGTGTGTCCTGAACCCTTAAATGAATGAGCAGATGGGTCCAAACCCCCGGGAAGCCCTGTTGCATGTGGGTTGAATTAGAATCGGAACCCGGAGTCCACTTTGACGGTCAGATTCTGTTTGAGTGCTGACAACCAGGGGCACCTGAAGTCCCTCTGGGTCTTAAAGTCGTCCTGACATCCAGTCTCAGGTTAATTAGCATCCTGCGCGTGGTGTTGGCACGAACCACGCCAGCTCAGAGCTCCCTGTTTCGTGATCTTAGATTATTTTCAGCGAACACAATCTGCGGCGTTCTTGCCTTTCTTACCCCCTGCAAAGACAGAGGGGAGCGCAGAGGATTTTTTGTTTTGTTTGACCAAAGGAGAAAATGCCGCCCAATTTCCAACACTAAACAGTCACAGTGGGGACCAATTTCCTGCCCTCCAGCCCCGCTGCTTCAGCCAATACAGCAAGGGAAGACGCGGCTTTATTTTCTAGAAGGATCCTACCGAGGCATAAAAAGGGCGCGCAGCCCAGCCTGGTGCCGCGCCGGGTCCCAGAGCCCCAGCGTGAACATGGGAAATACTCATTCCAAAAGCGGCGACAGACACGGCTCGCTCCCGGGCCGTCCGGAGCTGTCTTTTTACGGCTCTTTCCCCAGGAAATGGAGCGAGAACGTCTTCTTGGATAACGAGCTGTTGACCTCCAAGATCCTGTCTGTGCTGCGGCCGCAGTCGGAGCGGGGCTTGCGCGCGGGCGACCTCCGCTACCCAGCCCACTTTCTCAGCACCAACTCCGTCTTTGCCTCTGTCGCAGCCTCGCTCAAGGAGCATCCCCGGAGCACCCTCCTGTCCGACGGCAGCCCAGCCCTGTCCAGGAATGTTGGCATGACGGTCTCGCAGAAAGGGGGTCCCCAGCCAACACCGAGCCCGGCTGGAACTGGGACGAAACTTGGGTAAGGCGGGGCCCCCTCCCTGCCATCAGGTGGGCGGCATCCCTCGGGAAGCTGTGGACAGCCCCTCCAAAAGGAGACGCCCCTCCCCACCGTCCTTACTTAGGTCTATGAGAGTCGGCACAGGGGCCCCCATGCCAGGCGACGAAATTCCCATTAACGCCTGCTTCCAGCACCCACGCCTTTTTTCAAAACTGATGTGTCCCAGGGTGTATCTGGCCAGCGGTGGAGCCAGTTTGCTTAATATTCTGGAAGGATCCTTGAACTCGTACCTTGGGTGGGGCTCCTTACTGTATACAAGGCGATGCTAAAAGTCCCACCGAGGGTGCCGTGGAGGTAGCATCTGCCGTCTGTGCCTTACGTGATTTCCTTTATGTTGCGTTCAGCAGTGTCCAGGTACAAAGTATGCTAAGCCCTGCTGTGTCTGTGGTGAGCCAGTGGGCAAAGAGGGGGTTATGTTTTTCCTGTGGGAAGGGGCTCCCCTCCCACCCTCAGTTGTGAGGCTGTGTTCCCCTAACTCCCAGCAGAAAGACTCCCAGGGGCTTCAGTGGACTCCGGTGGTCAGTAAAGGAAGAGCCCGAGATTCACACCCCCTTAGAATGTTCCCGAACGTTAACGTCATGATGGAAAAAGTCCTGGCATGACATTGACAGATAGCCCCCCAGTTTTTAGAAACGATCTGTGACAAAGTTAAGGCTCACATGGAAATCTGGAAAGTTCTCCGTTATCTAATCAGATGGAGAAACTGATCTGCCTTCGCAGAAACAGGAGTGAGTGTGTTTTAATTCAGTCTTCTGAAATCATCATTATTTTCACTTAGACCAATCACAGGAGAGATGGATGAAACCGATTACGTGTTTTTAAAATATAAGCAGGCAGCCGACGACTCCCTTTCGCTGACATCTTCGAATGCCGAGTCCATTTTCATAGACGGTACGGTCACCTGGATTCTCCCGCAGCTGTCGCGGTGTCCCCGTCCATCCTGGGGGACATGGGGCCCATGTCAGCGTGTCCGTGGGTGGGGCGGCCGGGAGCCAGCCAGGCTCCAGCCCCCAGCGTCAGCCCCTCGTTCCTCCCTCAGACCCCTACACTGCCTCGTTGAGGAGCGAGATCGAATCGGACGGCCACGAGTTCGAGGCCGAGTCCTGGAGCCTCGCCGTGGACTCAGCCTATGCCAAGAAACAAAAGAGGGAGGTGGTGAAAAGACAGGATGTCCTTTATGGTAAGAAGCCCAAGCCTGTGCCACCGTGCCAGCTCTCCGGTTATTTTTCTTTCTTTCTTCCTTTCTTTCTTTTTTAACTCCACCTAGGAGTTCAGGTTGCATGGCCGACTGACCTCCCCTGAGACCGCGTGGCCCATTCTGCCTGCCTCCCCCCAGCACATCCTGCCTCCCAGGCCGGGGAAGAGCTGGTCAGGGAGGATTTTGTTAGAACCCATCCCTGTGGACGATTCTAGCCAAATGCCCAGGTCCAACCCATTCCTGCCTCGGTGCCTGCCTCCGTCCATCTGGGCTGCACTCACAGCGCCGCAGGCCGGGAAATCCAAGATCAAGGCTCCAGCAGACTCGGTGCCCAGTGTCGGCCACTTCCTGGTTTACAGATGGCGCATTCTAGCTGTGTCCTTACATGGTCTCTCTGGGATCCTTGTCATAAGGGCACTAATCCCATCACGAGGGCTCTACCTTCGTGACCCGGTGGCTTTGCGAAGGTCCCACATCCTATTACCATCATGTTAGGGGTTAGGATTTCAGTGTATGAATCTAGGGGAACACACACGTCGAGTTCGTCGTAGTCTGATCAGAGAAACACGCAGATGTGCGAGTTGTACCCCCACGAGAGTGGTGTCCTCAGAACAACGTCCTTGCTTAAAACAGCCTTGAAGCCCCTTCAGTTGACTTCAGGCTGGAAACCGTCCTGCGATGCTGAGGTCCCGGGGCCCTCTCCTTCCCCGGCTCCCTTAGGCTGGGGCCCCGCGGCATGGGCGGGGAAGGACGGGAAGCCTGGACACTAGGCAGTGAGGAAGACCCCAAGGGCAGGGACTCGGGCGGAGAACCTTCAGACGCCAGCCCAGCACATGAAGGGCAGGCAGCGCCCACGAGTGCCCGGCGGGGCCTCGGAGCCGCCGTGGGTACACCCCGCCATCTGTGTCCCCGCAGAGCTGATGCAGACAGAGGTGCACCACGTGCGGACGCTCAGGATCATGCTCAGGGTGTACTTCAGGGCCCTGCAGGAGGAGCTGCAGTCCAGCTGCGCCGCCTTCAGCCGCCTCTTCCCCTGCGCCGACGACCTGCTGGAGATGCACGGCCGCTTCCTCTCCCGGCTCAAGGGGCGCCGCCACGAGTCCCTGGAGGAGGGCAGCGACCGGAATTACATCATCCAGAAAATCGGGGACCTCTTGGTACAGCAGGTGGGTGCAGCCACGTTCATCCGAACCATCTTCAGAGCCCCTGTCCCCAGCTCTTCCAATAATAAAGCGAAAGTGGCCCCTGTTTTCCGAGCACCCCAGAGGACACACAGTACCGGGCCCCTCACGGCTATGCCTGTAATTCATGTTCTGGAAACACAGACACCTAAGATAGCAAAAGTCCCTGTCCAAACACAGTTCGGTGTTGTGTTCTTCTGTGCTCGTGTTAGCTTGCTCAGTTTTATTTGTTTGGTTCTGCCCATTGTGTTTTTGACCATGAGAAGCGTACCTGTGGGCCTAGCGTTGGGCTCACACCTGTAATCCTAGCACTCTGGGAGGCCCAGATGGGAGGATCGCTTGAGATCAGGAGTTAGAGACCAGCCTGAGCAAGAGTGAGACCCCGTCTCTACTGAAAATAGAAAACATTAACCAGGTGTGATGGCACATGCCTGTAGTCCCAGCTACTCGGGAGGCTGAGGCAGAAGGATCGCTTGAGCCCAGGAGTTTGAGGTTGCTGTGAGCTAGGCTGACGCCACGGCACTCTAGCTCGGGCAACAGAGTGAGACTCTGTCTCAGAAAAGCATACCTGCGGACCAGAGCCATCCATGGGAGCAGTGTTGACGCCACATGTTCTCTGTAGACCAGGGTTGACGCAGGGGAGCTGTACTCCTCCCCTGGCCACAGACCGCTGGCTCAGAGCAGCCTGTGTCAATTCATTAGAATAATTAGGAGAATACTCCCTTGGCTTGTTCATGTTTCTGACATTCTTTGGCTCAGATTTATTTTTCCTCCTTGGATCTCAGGAAGCTGTACACCATCTGCGATACAGCAGAGCCCTTAAGCAGAAAGTTTTCTCATGTAACCTTTTTCACACCTTTGCAGTTAGACACTCCAGGCCCAGACGAAAGCATTTCCCCTTTTGAAGACAGAGTAGAAAGTGAATATTGCAGGAAAATCCGGATTTATTTTAACAGAGCCAGAGGAATTAGATGAAAATACACCTTGGCGTTTTTTCGTGGTTCGTCGTAGTAACATTTCCATTCTCTTCCCTGTTAGTTTTCAGGTGAAAATGGAGAGAGAATGAAAGAAAAGTACGGGTTGTTTTGCAGCGGCCACAACGAGGCCGTCAGTCAATACAAGTTGCTGTTGCAGCAAAGCAAGAAATTTCAAAACTTAATCAAGGTAAAAAAAATTTTTTTTTTTTTAATTAAAAACTTATCATCTTTGCTGTCAATTTTTTTCCACACAGCTGTATTGAGTCTTGGGATTTGGTAATTGTTTCTAAATTGCCTGTTAGAAAACGGTGATTTTTCAAAGTTTTGTTTTGTTTTTAACGACAACCCTATTGAAAACCCATCAGTGAAATCTTACATGGAATCCAGGATGTAAAACACATCAAGCCAGGCGTGGTGGCTTAACACCTGTAATCTCAGCACTTTGGGTGGCCGAGGCGGGAGGATCACTTGAGGCCAGGAGTTTGAGACCAGCCTGGGCAATATAGCAAGACCCAGTCTCTACAAAAAGTTTTAAAAATTAGCCAGGCATGATGGCACACGTCTGTACTCCCAGCTGCTCAGGAGGCTGAGGCAGGAGGATCACTTGAGGCCCGGAGTTTGAGGCTGCAGTGAGCTGTGATGATCCCACTGCACTCCAGCCTGGGCAACAGAGCAAGACCCTGTCTCTAAATAAACAAATACGTACATACACACAAAGCAAAGCGTATCTCGGGCTTTGTTCCTCGTCACACCAGGTGGCCCCCAAAATGCCCCTGCAGGCCCCCAGTGTAGGACCCGCCAACTGCCACATCTCAGACTGTGTGACACAGAGATCATTTGAAGGGGCTGCCCTGGCCTGGGAACCAGCCCGCTAGAGCCACCACGTCCTGCCTGTGGAGGCTCCAGCTGTCATAAGCTGTGTTAGTCCACACTTGTGTCCCCTCCCTGCCCCCGATCCCTGCAGAATGATCCTTGCGCCTCATTTGCCCAAGAGTGGCTGAAAGCGCAGCTGGAGTCAGCTAAGTGAAACAAGACCCACCTCCCGCCTCCTAGAAACCACACGTGGGTTACGACTACTTGGCGCATCAGCATTCGCCTCTTTAGAGGCCGGAGACACCTGGTTTCAGAACAGCTCCATCACCTGTGGCCCCGTTCAGGGCTCTGTTCTGAAGTGCCATTCAACACCCGATGGTCTGAGGTTACAAATGAGGTGCTTTTAAATTCCATTCTGTTATCGCAGTAGACAGATATGAGAGGGAGAGAGTCACTTTGGGGCCGCAGTTCATCCGCTGATAAGCAGTGCGGTTGGAGCAGGGGCCACAGACACCCGGAAGTGAGTGTGTGGGGACGGGGGAGGCTTCCGAGGAAGGCTTTGTCCACAGACACTCACCGATCCCACAGTGACTCTCTGGTCCTCTTAAGAAGTGGCTCTTTGCAACGGCTGGCATCCCTGAAATGCGGACGGGGGCAGCAGGAGCCATCACGGAGAATGTGTGGACTGCTCCCGACAGCACAGGAAGCTGCTGTTGCCCCCACCCCCCACCCCAGGAAGTGACTTCAAGTGACCGCTGCTCTGGGTCTCAGCCCGAGGGGAGCCTCAGAAAGCTCCCAGGAGCCAGTACGGGAGGCACATGCCCGGTCTGGTTCCGGAGGGTTCCAGCAGTCGCAGGTCAAGGTTAGGGTCTTGGCGTGCGTGCGCACTTCCTGCCTGCAGACAGCTGGACAGGTGATTTCCATCACCACGGCTGGTTCTTGTTGTTTTTTTAAAAAAACAGATGCTTCACGTCACCTGTTATTTATTTATTTATTTATTTATTTTTGAGACAGAGTCTCACTTTGTTGCCCGGGCTAGAGTGAGTGCCGTGGCGTCAGCCTAGCTCACAGCAACCTCAAACTCCTGGGCTCAAGCGATCCTTCTGTCTCAGCCTCCCAAGTAGCTGGGACTACAGACATGCGCCACCATGCCCGGCTAATTTTTTCTATATATTTTTAGCTGTCCAATTAATTTCTTTCTATTTTTAGTAGAGATGGGGTCTCGCTCTTGCTCAGGCTGGTCTCGAACTCCTGAGCTCAAACAATCCGCCCACCTTGGCCTCGCGGAGAGCTGGGATTACAGGCATGAGCCACCGCGCCCGGCCACCTGTATTTATTTTTATTTATTTATTTATTGAACTATTTATTTATTTATGAGATGGAGGTCTTGCTATGTCGCCCAGGCTGGTCTCCATCTCCTGGATTCAAGCGATCCTCCCCTCTTGGCCTCCTAAGTGGCTGGGGCCACAGGTGCCCGCCATGGCACCTGGCTCATTTCTTTTTAACGGGTCTGGAGGGGGCCCTGGCTCACACGTGAAGTGAGGCTGCCTTTGCTTTTGTGGCCTTTGTGTATACAGCAGGTGACGCCTGCTTTCAGGTGTCTCGTATGTGAGCGCGTCCCCTGCAAAGCAGCAAAGGCAAGGCCTTGGCGAGCCATAAAAAGGAGGAGCCCCCAGCCTCGGTAACTGACTGGTAACCGACCGGGCAGGAGCTGGGACACAAATGGCACAGTCTCCTTCTCCGTCTCCTAGAAAATCGGCAACTCGGCCATCGTGAGGCGGCTCGGCGTGCAGGAGTGTCTGCTCCTGGTGACACAGCGCATAACCAAATACCCGGTGCTGGTGGAGCGCATCATTCAGAACACGGAAGGTAGGCTCGCTCTCGCTGCTGTGCAGGGCGGGGCCTCTGTGCACCCACTTCCGGTGCTGGCAGCGGGTTGGATAAATTCCCTTGGAACCCACTGTGCTGGGCACTGGGACTCGAGAAAGATGGGGTGGCCAGCACTGCGAAGGCAGGGGCCGGGTCTCACTTGCCCGCCGTATCCCCCGGGGCGCAGCACAGGCTGGTCATGGCAGGCCTTCTCTGTGGCGTGGATGAATGGATGGAGACGGTGCCCTTGTTAAGGTCACTCCTGGTGATCCAGACAGACCCAGGGGGGACCCAGGCTGAGATAGGGATATGCTTGGAGCTGCAGAGGGCAGAGAAGGGCACAGAGCCCGGCTGGGAGTTCTCAGGGCCAGAACAGTGCTGGCCACACCTGCCACGAAAGCTGCATCCTCAGAGTGGGAGGAGCCAGCTCTTGGTCACGACAGGAGATGGCGGGAGTCTTTTATGAAGGGCTGAGGGACACAGGGGAGTTTGTCTGCCAAGCAACAACCAGCAGAGCCAGACAGGGCATCCGGCAGAAGCTCTACCTGGGTGAAAACTGTGAGCTCTGGGCCATTGCGTTTGTTTTGGAGAACCATTGACATCTCACGAGATCGTAGTCGGGAGGTGGTTCTCGCGGATCCTTCAGGGAGGACACCTTATAGATCCCGCCTGCCTATACATAGTGTGTCCACTTCTGTCGCGTTCGTGGACTCGGACAAAGAAAGACACTAACTCTGCTGTGTGTGGCAGCTGGCACTGAGGACTACGAAGACCTAACCCAGGCCCTGAACCTCATCAAGGACATCATCTCACAAGTAGACGCCAAGGTCAGCGAGTGTGAGAAGGGCCAGCGCCTCAGGGAGATCGCAGGGAAGATGGACCTGAAGTCCTCCAGCAAACTCAAGAACGGGCTCAGCTTCCACAAGGAGGACATGCTTCAGCGGCAGCTCCACCTAGAGGGCATGCTGTGCTGGAAGACTACATCTGGGCGCTTGAAAGGTAAAGCCCTGCCCTTGGCCACTTCTGGTGGGCGCCATATTGGATTAGTAGGCACTGTCTTGGAGTGGTGGGTGCCATCCAGGATTGGTGGGTGCAATTTTGGATTGGAGGCATGGTGTTGGGAGTGGGGGCATCATCTTAGACCAGTGGGTGCTATCTGTGATTAGTGAGTGCCCTCTTGGATGGGTGGCACTCTCTCGGGAGCAGTGGCACCGTCTTAAAGCAGTGGTCAATGATTAGAGTGGTAGGCATCATCTTGGATTGACGGCACCACGTTGGATCAGTGGGTACCATCTTGGGTTGGTGGCACTGTCTTGGATTAGTGGATACCATCTTGGATCAGTGGGCACTATCTTGGATCAGTGGGCGCCATCTTGGTTTGGCAGGTGCCAGCTGACACAGAGCCACTGCAGCCTGGCTTTGGCTACTTCATGGCCAAAGAGAGGTTATGTGCTGAGTCAGGACATGCACAGGCAGCCAGGAGTGTAGCAAAACAAGGTGTTCGTATCCACATCCTCTTCCTCTGGTCTTAGAAATGATGCAGTATGAACCAGAGGGCACACTGAATCACTGACTTCTGAACAGAAACCCAAGGCTTTGGCACCATGACGCCCCAGGTTTGGCAGAGGCCTTAGGACTCCAACATGCTCCACTGCAATCCGGATGCAGTCTCGGGCCTGCCTGCTATGGGCCCAGCCACCGAAGGGTGCCTGTGTGGGTAGGAAGCGCCACCAGGACTGCTGAGCAGGGTCCCCCAGCATCCCACTCACTGCCCAGCGTGTACTCTGATCCCTGCTTTCAAAATCCACATTGCAGTTCCAGACCAGAGAGCACTCAGGACTCATCCCTGAGTTTCCTGTCTGTTTTCTGAGCCTCTAGAAACACCCCAACCTACTCACTGGCATCAGCATCTTTAAGGATCTTGAGCAGGGTCCTTGAGGTTGCAAATGACAGTATGTGCTCACCTGTCATTTGAGCAGACCTGTGCTCCATGGGGGATAGAATTCAGCACCTCCTGCCTGCCAGGCACTGCACTGAGTGGTAGGAAGACACCCGCCTCGGCAAGACCTGTCCCCACGTCCTGGGGCTTCACTCAGTGGACAGAGAGAGACAAGTAGACAAACAAAAAACTAGAGTCAGGCACAGTGGCTGACACGCCTGTGATCCCAGGTACTCAGGAGGCTGAGGTGGGAGCGTGGCTTGAGCCCAGGATTTTGAAGCCAGCCTGGACAACATAGTGAGACACCCTTGTCCCCATCTCTAAGCACGTAAAAATAAAAAATAAGAAGTGTAGCAAATGCTTTAAAAGGTAACCAGCAGGCTGCAGTGCGAATTAGGTGGAGAAAGCGTATCTGATCAAGACAGGGGTCTCAGGCCGGGCGCGGTGGCTCATGCCTGTAATCCTAACTCTCTGGGAGGCCGAGGCGGGCGGATTGTTTGAGCTCAGGAGGTCGAAACCAGCCTGAGCAAGAGCGAGACCCCGTCTCTACTAAAATTAGAAAGAAATTAATTGGACAACTAAAAATATATAGAAAAAATTAGCCGGGCATGGTGGCGCATGCCTGTAGTCCCAGCTACTCGGGAGGCTGAGGCAATAGGATTGCTTGAGTCCAGAAGTTTGAGGTTGCTGTGAGCGAGGATGACGCCATGGCACTCACTCTACCCAGGGCAACAGAGTGAGACTCTGTCTCAAAAAAAAAAAAAAAAAAATAGAAAAGCTAACAAAGACACTCCTACTACAGTCAAAAAATCTCAGATCCATTATAGCAGAAATACAGTATATC
>CAUYSK010084756.1:0-10589 GCA_963575035.1 Avahi laniger
ATGTTCTCATCCATATGTGGGAGTTTAAGTAAGTTGATCTCAGGATGGGACGATGGCCAATGCCTGTAATCCTAGCACTTTGGGAGGCCGAGATAGGAGGATTGCTTGAGGACAGGAGTTTGAGACCAACCTGAGCAAGAGGGAGACCCCATCTTTACAATAATTAGAAAAATTCACTGGGCGTGGTGGTGTATGCCAGTAGTCCCAGCTACTCAGGAGGCTGAAGCAGGAGGATCACTTCTGTGAGCTAGGATGATGCCACTGAACTCTAGCCTGGGTGACAGAGTGAAACCCTGTCTCAAAAAAATAAAGTTGATCTCTCGGAGGCAGAGAGTAGAATGAATGATACGAGAGGCTGGGAAGGGTGTGGGGAGCAGTGGGCAATGAAGAGAGGTTGGTCCATGGGTACAAACATACAGTTAGATAGAAGGAATAAGGTCTAATGTTCGACAGCAAAGTAGAGTTGCTATAGTTAACAACAATGTATCGTGTATTTCAGAATAGCTCCCAGCACATGGAAATGATAGACACTCGAAGTGATGGATACCCTAAATACTCTGACTTGATCATTGCGCATTCTACGCACGTAACAGAATCTCACATGTACCCCCAAAATGCATACAAATGTTTCAATTAAAAAAATAAAAGGTAAACAATAAACATTCTTTGGACTGTTGTCAGCAGTCCTATGACAAAAGTGCAAAGAATATTTACGTTTTCGTGACTCCCCACACACAGCCTGCATTTCCATACCCCACCCTCAGTCCCAGGTCCCTCTCACCCCTCGAGCAATCCTCCTCCTGAAAAATCCTTGTCAGCATCAAATCATCTAGGAGGCTTGGGCAGCCCTTTGCCGCAGGCACCCTTGTGCAAAATTAAATGTCCTTTCTCCTAGTTCCTGTCATTATCCTTTCCAAATTTTGCACATCATTCTGTGGTTGTATTACTCATTTGAAGAGACTGTGAACTTTATGAAAATGGAAATCTGCCTTTGTTGTGAATATTTGTAATGCCCAGGCTCTAGCACAGAGCCACGTGCACAGTGCATGCTCATTAATGTTAGTCAAGTAAAATTAGGGATCTTCATAATGCATCAAAAACTTTTGAAATGTCCATTACGAAGTGTGACTCTCCTCCTTGGTCCAAGTCAAAATGCCACCCTGGACCCAAGTGGCGTTTGTATTGTGGGGTATCACAGACAGTCCACATTCAGTCTCAGAAATCAGCTAGAGGTGAGAGCATGGCCCCCACGGATGGAGGTGAGAGTAGCCTTGATTCTGTTCCTATGTGTGTATCACAGGCCTCTTTCTCATCCAACCCAGGATGCTCACATTTAAAGCGACAGCTCAGCTCTTCATCCTGGGCTGCACGTGGTGTCTGGGCATGCTGCAGGTGGGGCCAGCTGCCCAGGTGATGGCCTACCTCTTCACCATCATCAACACGCTGCAGGGCGTCTTCATCTTCCTGGTGTACTGCCTCCTCAGCCAGCAGGTACCACTGCCCAGTTCCCACCGAGGACTGTTCCTGCCCTCCCCCCTCTCCGTGAGCTGACCCAAAGCATGGTTTCCTTTGCAGGTCCGCGAGCAATACAGGAGATGGTTCAAAGGGATCAGGAAATTGAGAGCCGAGTCTGAGGTGTACATGCTTTCCAGCAGGGCTACATCTGACACCTCCAGTCCCAGCGCAGTAAGAACACGCACTGCTCCCCGAGCACGTCACTAACTGGTCCACTGGAGCAGCGTATACCTACCATGCTGGCCAACCTGGGTGTACGGCAGGTGACGCTCTAGGATGGCTCACACTTGGATGACTCCTGGACTCACCAACCATTAGCAACAGTCTCAGTTTAAATGTTTGCTTTTTTAAAAAATCCTTTACTTTTTCTCCTTAGGGGACTGTGCTCACCTTGTCTCTCAAGAATGAACTTTCTCAGTGAGCACCTACCACGTGCCATGCATGGGCAACTAAACAAGCAGGAATTGGCGGTCGAGGCAGTGATGCACATTCTACGCAGAGATACACCGTCCTGTATTTTTTCCTCTCCATACAGCTCTACCTCACAGTCATTAGGCGCTGCCACCCCAGAGGAGGCAAATGTTGGAGAAACGCTGTACATATTTATAAATTTAACTCAAATAAGTGCTATCTGGGATTTAGGCTTTCTTAGCAGGCTGGCTAGTGGGTAGTGCATAGTGCCTCTGCTAAGCACTCTGTACCCGCTGCAAACCCGGAAGGACAAACAGTGATGGCATCAGATAACTCATGGCAATGATCGCTAATAACCAACATTTATTAGTTCAGACTTACAAAGTTCTTTTAGCTATATTTTCTCACCTCTTCTTCCATCTTCTCTGGACTCTACGTATGATTACAGCCCCATTTGACAGATGAGAAAAGTAACAGCCTAGTTGGATTTATGTGAAGTATACGGGGTCTCTTTACCTAGGGAGATTTTTTTTTTTTAAGACAGGGTCTCACTCTATCCGGCTGGAGTGCAGTGGTGTCGTCATAGCTCACAGCAGCCTCAAACTCCTGGGCTCAAGTGATCCTCCCGCCTCAGCCTCCCGTGTAGGTAGGACTGTAGGACTATAATGATATAAAGAACTTCTGAACTATATCCTATTTCTTCGTGGAAAATCTGAACATTCCATGAGATGTTAAGTGGGAAAAATAGACTTTGTTGTGTGTGTTTCAAGAAATTCGTCACGTAAGCAATGGGAAGGAAGTCGTGGAGGGCACGCTTGTTACTTGATTCCTGCAGAAACTGGAAGTTTTCTGGACCCTACGGTGTGCTCGGCAAACTCTCAGCATACGGTCGCCCAGCTGTGGCCCAACTTCTGTTACTCTGGGTTAAGCCCTTTCCTACGGCCGCTCCTTCCTACAAACACTCTCCCAGATGCTAAAATTCTATAAGCAGAAAAACCAGCCTAAAAGGACTTTCAGACCAACAACATTCAAAAAGACTGCAATGTTCACACCACAATCTGCATTTCTTTGTTCTCTATTTCTATGGGTTTAATTATTTACTCTTTCAAAAGTATTGATCACTCACCATGTCCACAGCATAGATCAAGAGAGACACACAGGCCCTGCCCTTATGGAGCTTTCTGCAGGGGGGCCGGGGTGGAAATGAAGTGATTCCTGCAGCTAGAGTTGACTGGGAGGCTGAAGAATTCCTATAAATCAAGTCTCTACCGAGAGGCAACTACACCACCCCAGATGCCTGACACAGAGAAAGTCATATAATAAATATGTGTTGTCTGGATGAACAGATAAAAGAAAATATGGTATATAAACTCAGTGGAATATTATTCAGCCTTTTAAAAAGAGGGCAGTTTTGTCATTTGCAAATGGATGAACCTGGAAGATGTTAAGTGAAACAAGGCAAGCACAGAAAGACAGATACTGCATGATCTACTTATGTGAAATCTACAAAAGTCCATGATTTTTAAAGTAATATATAAAACCAAATATTATATGGGATATCAGAGCTCATTTATTTCCTGCTCTGGGTGTTACACTGTAGGAAAGGGCATAATTACAAAAGGGAAAAGAAATTGCTTTAGGAGCTTCAGATTTTTATATGAAAAGGACATTTTTGGATAGATTATTGGATTCAAATTCAGTCATAACCGATTCCACTCAGAGTTGAAAGTAAGCTCGATTTTAAGTCATCATTATGCCTTACTTAGTGTATTTTTTACAATAATAGTAACAGTAAACACTGAGCACATACTACATGCTAGTTGCTCATTGGATTCAGGCTGTTGTAAGAACCCTAGGTGGGAAATACTGTTACTACTCCAATTTTACGGATGAGGAAACTGAGGCACAGCAAAGCTCAGTGATGTGCCAAAGATACACGCTAGTGAGTGATGGAGCAAGATTCAAACCCAGGCAAGCTGTGCCCTATATTCAGATCCACGTTGCAGCTTGCGTTAGTTTCCTGTGGCTGCCATAAAACAAATTATCGCAGGCACTGTGCTCCCTCTTCACTCTGCACAGAGACTGCTAAGTGGAGGTGAATTTCAGAGGTCCTGGTTTCAACCCCACGTGGATGGGAGAAAGAAGTCCACAGGTACCCGCAGCCCAGCGGACTCACAGACCGTGCATACTCCACCTGGGAACATCTGCCCCAGTATGAATTCACACACACTCAACAAGCATGCTGAAAGCTTGCTTTCTTCCCAGCACAGTGCCAGGCTTAAAGGGACTCAGACTGAGCAACTTCAAGTCTCTGATCTCAGAGAACTTACAGAAAAGAGGAAGATAAAGTCCAATCGACAGTTCCAAAATGCAGCGTGACTTAGGAAGGAAAGACCCCTGTTTCTGGCTTCCCTCTTAGATGTAGAAACCTACTAGGCATTGCTATGATCTTGCAACAAGAAACAGCTGAATAATCGATAAAAACATAACCTTTCCTGAACCCATCCGTGAGCTGAGGTTGCACGTGACCCACGAGCCTGGAACCTAGGGGAAAAGCCGCAGCAGCTCACCTGTAGCAGGGGACAAAGACAGAGCCACTAGACGAGAGGGTAAAATTTCTGCTAAAATTTTTAACAAACTGCGAAAAGCCAAGTGTGGGCTGGTATGAACGGGGGAGAATCTGAGAGGCTCAGGTGTAAGCGGAGTTCTCACCCTCTCACAGGTTCTTTTCCTTGACGGCACCAGGTGCTCGTGAGGAACACTGGGGGCAAAGCGGAGACAGGAGAAAGCTGCCCTCCCCGACGTCACTAAGTACTCTCTCCCGCGTAACCACACACGGCATTCTTACCAGGGGCTTCCGCCACAGAACCTTTTCCTAACCTCCGCTAGCACTCTCCTGACCCCTCTCAGCCGCTTTCTTGCTGCTTGATTTCAAAGTCGATGCCACATTTTAAGATGTTGTGGACCTTCCAGACCATTTTCCACAGTAGCTGGGCTAATCTGCATTCTCATCAAGTGTGCAAAGGTTCCCTTTTCTCCACATCCTCGCCAACAGCTGTCATCGTTCCTCTTTTTGACAGCACTGTGGAGACAGCCAGACCCGCCACTTGCCACTCAGGTGACCTGGAACAACTCACCATAACTTGCAGGACTTCAGCTTCCTGGTCTGAGAATTGGGGGTGATAACAGTACCCACCGCGAAGCGTCACTGCGAGGACGAAATTGAAGGATGCAAAGCTTCAGGCAGTGGCTGCTATCTGTTAACAGTAAGCTCTAAGTAAGGACTTGCTATCATTGTGATGAATGGTTGAATGCTCATCATTAGGGAAAAAGATGGTCGCTTTAAAAGAATAAAAGTACCACTGTGCTGGAAATGTATCCAGTGTCAAAATCTCTTCATTTGACAATCCATAGTCATGATGCAAGAGTTTAACATCTCTCTCTCAACAATGATACATCAGAGACCAACAGTTACAAATGTGTTGATGGTGTGTAAACACAAACAATATGCTCGACCTAGTGGACATAGGTAGAATACCATACGCTGGTTTCAACCACCCACAAAGCATTTATTAAAAATTGGCATATTCGGGCCGGGCACGGTGGCTCACGCCTGCAATCCTAGCACTCTGGGAGGCCGAGGTGGGCGGATCATTTGAGCTCAGGAGTCCGAGACCAGCCTGAGCAGGAGTGATACCCCATCTTTACTAAAAAAAATAGAAAGAAATTGGCTGGACAACTAAAAATATATAGAAAAAATCAGTCGGGCATGGTGGCGCATGCCTGTAGTTTCAGCTACTCGGGAGGCTGAGGCAGGAGGATTGGTTAAGCCCACGAGTTTGAGGTTGCTGTGAGCAAGGCTGATGCCATAGCACTCCAGCCCGGGCAACAGAGTGAGACCCTATCTCAAAAAAAAAAAAAAAATTGGCATATGCTAAGTGCATCAGGGATTGCATTTGTCTGAAATAAACACATGGCCCTCCCCCAAAAAAGTCTAATATCAGTAAAGAATGCACTTTTTTCATGTAACGGGATGTCCAGAAATAAACAGTCCAGGGCTGGTGCAGTTACACAAAGATGCCAACTCTACAGATCTATTCTAACTATTTTTTAGGTTAGGGAGCCAGGATGGTTGTGATTTCTGGCCACATTCTCCTTAGCCTATGGCTTTTACTCTCCCGGCCACAGGATGGTTTCTCTGTCTTTGCACATCGTGTCTGCTTGTCGAAAAGGCAAGAAGAGATCTGGCTAAACGAACCCATTTCTGTGCAGCATCTTTCCGTGGAGGCATATCCAGTGACTTCCACATTTAGGCTTGCCAGGACTGGCACACGTGGCCTCCTGCCCTTGCTCCAGGAAGAGGTGGGAGGTGGAGGTGTTCGAAAAGTCCACACTACCAACCTGAACAAAAAACCCAGGTTCTGTTCTAAGGGAGAAGGGGCAATTTGGTCGGCAACTAGCAGGAGAAGCCACACCAGACCTAACAAGCAAACCTCAACAAATACCTAAGATTGAATAACACAAGGGCTACATACTCTGCTCACCATGTAATTAAATTAGAAACCAAAAACAGAAGAGCAACTGAGAAACAGCCATATAACACGCAGGAACCTTCCAGAATGACAGAAACATTCTACATCTGGAATGGGGTGTTGGTTACATACATGTATACATCTGTCTAATTCATCCAACAGTATTCTTAAAATGTATGCATTTCACTATGTCATTATACCTCTCTGAAAATATATCCATGTACTGGTATTGAAAAATCTAATTCCAAATAACACTTGGATCAAAGAAAAAGTGATAATGGAAATTAAGACAATACTTAGGATCAAACCAAAATGAAAACATTATACATCGAAACTTAGGATGCTGCTAAAGGACTATTATGAGGAACAGTGATAGCCCCAAATGTTTATATTTCTACAAATTGGAAGTTAATTAGCAAGGGGTCCACCATAGGAATGAGACACTGATAAAGGCAGGCCGCCACTCCTAGTGTTCTCTCTCCCCATGTGGGTCCTTTTGTGCACCGTGAGTGAGGAGCTGTGTCTGAAGGCTTTATCACACTGACTACACTGATAGGGTCTCCCCGCAGTGTGTGTTCTCACGTGCACGATGAGGTGTGAAGACTGACCAAACGCTCGCCCACACTCCTGGCACGCATAGGGCTTCTGGCCACTGTGAGTCCTCGCGTGTTTCCTGAGGGAGGAGGGCTCGCTGAAGGCTCGCCCGCATTCCTGGCACGCGTAGGGCTTCTCCCCGGTGTGAGTCCTCATGTGACTCTTCAGGGTCGAGAGACGACTCAAGACCTGACCACAAGTCCCACACTCATACAGTTTCTCCCCCGTGTGTATCCTCCTGTGCACGTTCAGGTGAGTGCTTGTCCGGAAGGGCTTGCCGCACTGGGTGCACTCATACGGCTTCTCTCTGGTGTGGGTCCGCAGGTGGGTCTTCAGCGACGAGTGCTCTCTGAAGGCTTTCCCACACTGGCTGCACTCGAAGGGCTTCTCTCCCGTGTGAGTCCTCACGTGGCTCCTGAGGGATGACGGCTGATTGAACGCCTTCCCACAGTCCTTACACTCGTACGGCCTCTCTCCCGTGTGGTTTCTCTGGTGCAGAATCAGGTTAAAGTTCCTCGTGAAGGTTTTCCCACACTGGCGACATTCGAAGGGCTTCTCTCCAGTATGAGTTCTCAAGTGTCGCCGCAGGTTCGAGGAATACTTGAAGGCTTGCCCACATTCTTGGCATTCAAAGCACTTCTCTGCGGTGTGAGTCTTCTCGTGCCTGATGAGGTCAGAGCTGTATCTGAAGGATTTTTCACATTGGTTACATGCATAGGTTTTATCCCCACTACGGATTTTCTCAGGCACGATTAGGCGAGCGCTCTGGAAGAAGGAATTTCCACTCTCTTGACATTCGTAGGGGGCCTCTCCCGCATGAATTCTCTGGTACTGGAAAAGTGGTTCGATGCTGTTAAAACATTTCTCAAGTTCGTTATATTTATGGTTTTCCTCCAGGCTGAGGTTGCTCCCATCAATTAAGGAAAATGTGAGGACCAAAGACTTTATTGCATCCACAGATATTCTTCCCCATGCGAACTGGATATAAGAGACAGACATTTCCATATCTACCACTTTTACCGTTTTAGTGAATCTGTACCATTTCTACCCCAGAGAATGGAAGAGGGTGAAGCTCTGGTACAAAGAGCCGTATTTTCATTACTTTCATGGGCTTTTTAGATGCAGAGTTTTTCTGAATTGTTTTAAGATAAATTAAGTTTTAAACACTCAGTATCTGTGTCACATTTGTGAAAATGGTTACCTGTGGGAACTCTATGAAGACACAAGTCTTGATCTACATTTAGAATTTTCTGCCAATTCATGATTCACCAACTCTCTCCCAAGAAATTGCTCCTCCTGGGCAGGCACCACATGCCTCGAATCTCAGCTGTTGTGTTGCTTGTCTAACCTACAGCCACCCCAGACTCTCCCTACCACAGAGGACCAAGAATAATCTCTGGTGAACCTTACCCCTTTCATGCCAATGGACGGAATCTCCACAAAAATATCTTCACCAGGAATTGACTCTCTGGGTTGAAGCTGAGGTTCTGAAATGAGTTGGGGGGAATAATTAAGGACACAGAGAAAGAAACTGTGGGATCGAGGTGACAAAAAAGGTATGCAAGGCACATCTGGATTATATTGATCCTAAATGTGGGGAAAAAATTGCAAAGTGTAGGAACGTATCAAAGAGGGAAGGAAAATTTTAAGGCATTTGGCTACGTGAGGCGTTACGTAATTACAGGAACGAAGGGTGAAAAGAGCAGATAACTTACTGAGAAAGGATTCTATGAAGATTGCGACTAACATAAAAGAAAATCATTGGCAAGAATGTACAGCGGGGAGGAAGTGGATAAAATATACACGTGGAAATGTTAAAGATGAAGCGGAGGCAGGACACATCTTTCTACGCAATCGAGTGAAATACAAGAGATGGAAAGGAAAGGGAAAGAGGAAAGAAGATGGAACTGACTAAGGGCGTTCAGCTGGACTTCCCAGTCAAGGGCACTGAAAATGTTTCCCTGATGGATAATTTCCCAATCTAACGCTCTTCTCGCTGATCGGAGCTGGTGCTTACCTGATCCACCTGGCACTCACCTGGACAGGTATCTGAGACGTCTCCTCTGTCCTTGGTCCACAGCTCTTCTCTTTGCTTCAAATGGGACAACGTACAGGGTCTGCAGAGTTGATCTCCTGCTTGTGCGAAAAGATGCACAGTGTGGGTGGACTTCGTCCCACCATGACACTGGGCTGATATTCTAAAGTCTTTCGGGGCTCTGGAGACGGGAGCAGCAAAATGAGCCTGCCTGAATTCTGACGGACGCAGCACAGCTGTTTTGTTGAGGAACTAAATGCAAGTTCCCTCACTGGGTCCCAGAGGATATTAGGGCTCCCTAGTCCTGAAAGCCCAGGGCCCAGCTCAGGAATATACATGAGAAGCCCAGATGCTTTTAACCACGGACAGAGTGCGGCAGACAGATCGTCATTTCTGTGGAACGGCCACTAGACTGCAGGCAGCATGAGTGTGGGACTTATCTGTCTTTCCACCTCTTGGCTTCCCAAACCCACAGAGTTCCTGGGACCCATGGCTGCTGCATGAGTGTGTGGACGCAGCAACGAGGCCAGCCTTACCCACGGAGGCCAGGTTCCTGTAGTTCTCCAGCATCACGTCTCTATACAGGCTCCTCTGGGCAGAGTCCAGAAACACCCATTCTTCTGGGGTGAACACCACAGCCACATCTGCAAAGGTGACTGGTTCCTAAAACACACACCCATCCCGGCTCAGCCAGCGACCACCCCCACCAAGACTCAAGAGGACGGTGGAAACCAGCAGCCCTGGGGAAGGGAGGACCCGTGTAGAGGATTTTCAGACAGGCTTCTGAGGTCCTCCAGAATCTGCCCCCTGGCTCAGGCTTCAGAAAGAGAACTCTTCTCTCTCTAGTCTCCACTCTGGGTGACAGCGGCAAGAGGCTATAGCCAATGTCAAAAGGCTTCCACTTCACGAAAGGACTTATCTATTGACAACCAGCCAGGAGGTCCCTGCAGATTTATGCCCCTTCTCGCTCCAGGGTGTAGCAGCCCTGAGCACACTGTGGGCAGGAGAGAACTATCTGGCAAATGACTGAACTCTTTGCTCAGCAAGATCATGAAGACCACGAAAGGACAGCTCACATCCTTGCTTTGTTTTCCCTCCTAGTGCTCAACAGCCTGGGGAGGGGTCTGAATGAGGGGGTGGGATTGTTGCCCAGGCTGCTTCCCACTGACTGCACGAGGCCCAGAGGGTCAAGAGAGTCCAGGCAGGTCATGGGGAGGCAGCAAGTCCAGCCATTGGGCACAGCAGAAGGATTTTTTACTTACCTGTGAACAGGCGGTGAGCAACCCAGGAGCCACGGCTTCTTCCTGTGCGCTGCCCTCCTGGAGCCAGGCGGGGCCCGCTGCAGGCAGAGCTAGTGGAGAAGAGAGGAGGTGCGAGGGCCAGTGCCCCGTCCAGTGAGCCACTCACAGGCCCAGAGGCTTCCCGCCCTGTGAGTGACCACATGTGCGTGTGCACACACACACACACAGTCATGGTGGAACACCCATGCAGACACACACACA
>CAUYSK010084758.1:0-19844 GCA_963575035.1 Avahi laniger
CATGCCTGTAGTCCCAGCTACTCGGGAGGCTGAGGCAGTAGGATTGCTTGAGACCAGGAGTTTGAGGTTGCTGTGAGCTAGGCTGACGCCACGGCACTCGCCCCAGGCAAGAGAGTGAGACTCTGTCTAAAAAAAAAAAAAAACTCAATGTAAAAATCACCAAGGATAGAAACTATTTCGCCTTGTTAACTTGTAAGAACAATGACATTAGAAGACACCTGTGGGAAATGTGCTTATCTGACCAGGTGTTCGTTTTCAGTGTGCTGTCATTTGAATAAAACATACTAAACCCTACAGAACAGAGCTTATGATAGAAATGCCACAAACTACAGCAGTACAGTTGATATGCCTATAATCTACTGACAAAAAGTACTCCTCAGCAAAGTGAAACCAGATGTCTGGTGTGAAATCAGATGTCTACGGACTTGTCTTTCTCAGCTTCCAGAGCAGTATTAGATACACTAAATACACAGCTTAGCTGTATATTAAACTCATAACTTGGCAAAATCATGACAGTTTGGACATGAAGCATCAGCATTTTTATTGTAATTCTTATAAACCAAAGACATTTCTGAAATAGAAATCCTAAGTTTAAGCATTCATCTAAATGTGGTAGTATGTCTTTCTCACTTTGTGAACAGTATCGGAGCTTTTAAGACATGTGGAAACCCTTTCCCTTCATTTTACAAGTTGATACCCTTTAGGCAGGGCTACAGAATGATCTGATAGGAGGAAATCGAGCCACATCAGGTGTCAGTCCTTGTTCCAGACATTCTAGGATCAGATACAGCAGGTCCCTGTGAAAATGCAAATACTCCAGAAGCTTAGCACCTATTAGAAAGTTGCTTTCCACAATCAAAAGGAAGATCATAAGAAAGTGATGGGTGACCAAATAAAGAAATTAATATTGAGAATCCACAGGCCAGGCACTGTTTTTCACACATTCTTTTTTATATACTCATTGTTCTGTTCTGACTGGTAAGAAATCAATGAGCAGGTAAGTTTTAACTTGCCAAAAGTGACACAGGTAATAAGAGCCAGAATTCAAGGTCATATCTAAAGTATGAAAGGCATACTAGTTCTACATGAAGATTTGGGATGGAGCGAGGAGTAGTAGTAAATAGCCAGGAGTTGGAGAAAAGGGAAGAAATATACAATTTTAACAAATAACAGTAACATATATACATATATATTCAATATGTATTCCATATATTAATATATAGCTAAGCTATATGTATGTTGTACATAGTTAAGCTGTATATTGTGTTAATATGTGTATACATATATCAAACAGAAAGTTGAAGAAATAAATACCAAATTGTTAACAGTGGTCTTCTGAGAGTAGACTCAAAGAAGACTCACTCTATACCTGCAATATCCCTGCAGGATTTAATTCTAAAGAACTTTGTTTTGACTTTATATTACTCTTATAACCAGAAAAAGACAAAAGAACTTTTCTAGCTTAGAGTTTAAAAAATGAGATTAAATGCACAGAAACCTATGTATCGGTCTCCTTTATTATTTTTACTAAATGCATCATCCTCAATTAACACTCTCCATGTTTGCTAACATTAGGTCCTTCTTATGGAACAATTCAAAAAGTTATCCTCATTTAATTATTATACTTGTACACAGGAAAGTGACTATGACACTATTCATTATAGGACACAAATCACTATGGTCAGTCATCCCTGCAAGTTTATTACTGCAAATACTAGAAGAACAGAATAATAACATTTCTCCCACAAAACTGCACAAACCTGCAGATCATTAAGATCAGTAGTATGGGGAAGGTCTTGTCAATTAACACATAACTATTCAGAAAATCCGCAAAAAACTGGTGAAAGGCCTGCTCCAAAATGGCCATCTCCAGCAATCTCCTCACTCTCACCATTCTACTTTCATCGCAGTGCTCAGCACATGGTAGGAAAAAGGTAATTATCTATTGAATCAGCGAATGAACCCATCGTCAACAGACAACCACTTCCTGGATCCTCATAAAATAAATTACATGGTCACCCACCGCTTGAGTACAAACAAATAAGAAGGCAAGTTCAGCA
This sequence comes from Avahi laniger, assembly GCA_963575035.1. Classification (NCBI taxonomy): domain Eukaryota; kingdom Metazoa; phylum Chordata; class Mammalia; order Primates; family Indriidae; genus Avahi; species Avahi laniger. The sequence continues at coordinate 2,061 of CAUYSK010084758.1, forward strand.
CCCAGCTGCCAATGTCAAGATGGCCACAGGAGGCAATTCTAATTTTTCTGTGTAAGCATCCCAGAACGTGGTTTGCTACATTCCTGCCTGTAGCTAACCTGAATTTTAACTAATTTAAAATATCTATTTATGTATGACATATAGGATCCCTAAGGGGTTTCCAACCATGTGAGGAGCTGTGTTTCATTTCACCATATAGGAGAGAGGGAAGCAGTGTACTGAAGTGATGGAAAAGTCCCAGAGAAGAACCCATGAGAGGACCATGCTGAAATCACAGTAAACTTCCAAGGACTTCAGTGTACTCTTCGGCGACTTTTCACAAGTGAATAGAATGCTTGTGTGGAGGTATCAAAGTGAAAGCCTAGAGAAAAAGGCCCAGCCTGGTAATTTCTCTCCCTTCAAAATATCTTCTTCCATAAACTTGAGAAGATCTCAAAGAACTTCAACATTTACGATACTGCTATTAACTTTAGGCTTAGGGGTTCCACAGGATTTTTTCAGGAATTCTCCTTTAAAATGTAAAGATCCCTGGAGGGAATTCCTGTTAATTATCAAGCAGGACTTTGATTCTTTAATACTAGTGTTGCAGGCATTAGTCAAAGCTGGCTAACAAGATATGGGCCCAAGACAGACAACTGTAAGACCAATGTTCCGAAGTTAAAAAGAGGTTAAAGGTAACAACACTTTTCTGTCAGGTCAAGTGGCTAAAAGGGATCTATGCCCAAGCTGTTAAAACTCCCGGCCAACTCGACCCACACCGTGAGCTTGGAAACAAGTCCTAGGTTTGGGGCCTGTGACCTTTGAGGGTGGGCCTCTGTTCCCAATGAAAAAGTAGATTTGGGGCCCAAGTTCCCCGGGGGCAGTTCTGGATCTAGCCCTTCTCTCCCATGGTCACGCTTCAGGGCACACGCTCTCCCAGGATAAAGTCCTAGCTCCTTCCACCCCTGATCAGTCCTTACTTACCCTTTCTCCCGCTCTTCCTCGGTGAGAAGGGGTAAGTGGCTATTTTGTGCCCTCGCCCAATTTGGCCAAAAGCCTAAAAGTAAAAACGACAGAGACAGGCATGTGCTTTAAAATCCTGTTGTTCAAGCCCAAAGAACTCCCACTTCCAGGCAGAAGGCAGCGCGTCCCCACAGCGCTCCCTCCTGGCCAGGGCTTGGGGCCGGAGGAGTCCCCTCTGCGGGGACTAGGAGAGGGCGCGCTCTGGGGTCAGCTCTGGGGCAGGTGTCGTCGCCGCCTCCCCACCGGAGTTCTCCAGGAGGAGGAGGAGGAAGAGGAGGCCGCCGCGGGCCTCAGACAAACACGCGCACGTACACATGCTCGCAGTCCCGGCGGACTCGCGGCCAAGCAGACCCTCCGCCTCCCGGCAGCGCCCGCCCCGCCGGGCCGACTCCCGGGGAAGGGTCCCAAACCCAGGAGACCACCAAGGGTTGGCGGCTGCTCACCCGCCCGCCCCTGCCGGCCTCACAGCCCCACACCCGCCGCCAGACCCCCGCCCTCCGCACCCGCAACACCGCTCAGCCCAGGGGAAGTCCCCGCGCGAACCCCGCCCTCCGCCGGCGGCAAGCTCCGCCCCGAACCCCCAGCGAGCGGCGGCAGCACCAAGCTCCGCCCCCAGAGGAAACCGGCCCCAGGACGGCTGCGCAGGTCAGGCAGAAAACCCGGCCTGGATCCACAACGGAGCAGAAACAATAGTCATTCAGCAAACAATTATTGAGCATTTGCCTAAGCTCAGCATCGTAATAAAGGCTGGGAGGACAACAAACAGCAGAAAAATTTATGAAACTGTGTCTTCAGCCCCTCCCTTGTTTGTACAGGTAAGGAACTGAGACCCCATAGTTGCTTAAATGCATAGGTTTAGTGGTAAAGCGCCTCACTGGCGACTCCTTCTGGTTTTTCTACTTGTATACACACAGGAAAACAATTCTGCCACCTCAGGGCAAGCCAAACGGACAAACTCAGAACAGGTGGTTTACTTAGGAGAAACTGGAATTTCCTGCTTAAGCTTTTGCCCTCAAATGGTACAAACTCTTAACTGGGTTATTACAACCTACAAAGAAAGTGGAACCCAAAAGTACTAAACAGACATAAAATGTTTTTTTCTCCTTTTTTTTTAACCCCTCCTCCCATTATACCTTTATTACTTCTGTCTTTATTCTACTTCTAGAGACTGCCAAACTACTCTGTGCACTTTTTAATCACTCAATACTAATTTAAATTACAGACGTTCTGTTACTCCTTTCAAAAGTTATTCTAAAAAAATGAAAAAAAAAAGAAAAAGAGGAATGAAGTAATTTTAAAAAGACCAAAAAGAAAACAAAAAAAGGAAAAACAACAAAAAAATGTATTCTAAAGTTTTAAGAATCTACCCAGAGTTAAATGGCCTGATAACTAGAATACCAGGAATCTCCTCAAGGGGATATGTGCCAGGTTTTCGTATTTGTCATGGAAATAATTGCTGTAAGGAATGTTGATGGTCAGGGATGCTGTGCATTTGTGGGGTCCAGGAATACATGGGAACTCTGTACCTTCTGCTCAATTTTGCTCTGAACCTAAAACTGCTCTTTAAAAAAAAAAAAAGCTATTCAAAAAGAAGCAGCAGCTGAGATCAAGCTTCAGAACTTCCCATTTTCTTCAAATTGTTCAATAAATTCTAAGCTAAATATTTGGGTTATGTATCTAGTTGAAATATAATGATTTGTCTCCTCCTGTAGTAAAAAGACCTCTATTTGGGTATTAATACCAAAGGTACAAATTTAAATTATGGTTAGACATCTAATATTGAGGGAGAAATTTAAGCAAAGTTAACTTGAAATAATTAAGTTTACAAATTCTATGATATATACATGTATGGTAAAATATATTCCTATCTATACATACTTAACAATCAGTAAGCAAATAGTGCAAAATATTATAGAGTAGCAGTTCTCAAACTTTTTAGCCTCAAGATCTCTTTACATTCTTAAAAGGTGATTGAGGATGGACATATTTGAAACTCGGACTTAGGGGGGAGGGGAGGGCAAGGGCAACGTAAGTAACCTAAACATCTGTACCCCCATAATATGCTGAAATAAAAAAAAAAAAGGTGGGATTGAGAACTTTAAAACAATTGTTTGTGTGGGTTCTATATGTCCGTATTTACTGTATTAAAATTTAAAACAGAAACATGTTAGATATATTTTAAACCCATTACATGTTACTTTAAAGTTCATTTTTATGAGTAATGACTATATCTTTTTAGAAACCTTAGTGAGAATAGTGGCATTTTTTACATTTTTTGCAAATCTCTTTACTATCTTTACTCTCTGGCTTAATGGAGACAGCTGTATTCTCATATTCTGCTTCTGCCTTCAGTCTATTGTGTTATGTTGATACTTAAGGTACTATGACGAAAACTGGCCCTCATACAAATTTATAGTTGAAAAAGGGAGGGCTTTGCAAAGCCCCACAAAGAGCTTCAGTAATGCTTAGGGATCCTCAGACCTCACACTTTGAGAATTATTGCCAAATTGCATTTTGCATTTCATTTGTTTAAATGTCATGTATTTCCCCGTAGGAGTCTGCTAACACTCAAAATTATAGCCCTTCACTTATTCCAAGCTAAAACTCAGATTTGACAGCTTGTATCAAACAAGCACATTTCTAAACTTTTTCAAAGCTTTTACTATAGTAACTCTGATAGCATTGATAGTCTTATTTGAATTGATATGAAAACATTTCAGATTTCCTTCATATCCTTCATTTCAAACTTTTTGAGAAATTGTGAACATAAATTGTACCATCTGGGAAAATGAAACATTGGTATATAATTATTAGTCCAATTTTAGGTGAACTTGTAATGAATAGTGTACATCTCCTTTTATATAAATAATTTAAAAATGAATTTAGAATAAAACAACCAATTACAGTTTTATTTATTACCGAAATACTTGATTCTAAAGTGACTGCCTTAAAATAAGATTTTAGATATATAAGCTTTCATTTTTATTACAAATAATGTGACTTATCAGTTTTTGGTATTAAAATACAATTTCCATCTAATACAAACAAGAGCTGCCCAAAGGAATATCTGACTTCAGGTCTGGGGCAAGATATATATATAAGATGAGTATAGGCTATCTTGTGAATAAAGTAGGGAATCCATTAACAACAAATAAGAGTGTTGGCGGAGCATGGTGGCGTGCCTGTAGTCCCAGCTACTCGGAAGGCTGAGGCAGGAGGATCTCCTGAGCCCAGGAGTTGGAGGTTGCAGTGAGCAGCTATGATGATGCCACTGCACTCTAGCTGGGGAAACAGAGTGAGACTCTGTCTCCAAAAATATAAATAAATAAAAAATAAGAGTGTCAAAAGGACATAGGAAATAATACCAAGGTCAAAGATGGAACAATTTAATCATCAAAAAAAAAGCTATGGCTACTCATCCATGAAAAAAAAAAAATTTTAAGAACCTGGATGGAACTGGAGACCATTCTTCTAAGTGAAATATCACAAGAATGGAAAAACAAATGCCACACATACTCACTATTAAATTGAAACTAAATGATCAACACTCCTGTACATATGGTAGTAAAATTAAATGGAAATCAAGCAGGTAGGAAGAGGGAGGAGGGGATGGGTAAATTCACACCTAATGGGTAAAATGCACACTGTCTGGGTAATGGCCACACTTATAACTTTGATTCAGACTGTACAAAAGCAAATTATGTAACCAAAATATTTTTACCCCCATAATATTATGAAACAAAAAACAGCTATGAATGCAGTTGTTTGAAATATACTGAATATACAAAAATTCATGATTAAGAAATGATGCTCCAAAGAAGGAAAGCCAAAAATAAGACCAAAAAAATTCATTGGACACTATTGCAAATAACTAGTACTAACTCCTTACTCTAAAATTGTCTATTAAAATAATTAGAACTTACTTTTTCTGATTTGCCTTTCCTGATTGAACTATATTTCAGAAAACCAAATAGTTGTTGAGGGAATTTTTTTATAATAAATGTGAAAGAAATAACAGAATTGGAAAACTACCATTTAGCAGTCTTTCATGTAATAAATGATTCAGGCAACAATCATCAATGGATGAGACCATTAAATAAAAATTTAATGAGGAACTTTACAATGGACATCAGACTGTCACTGCATGAGCCTAATAATCTAAGTATCATTACAAATGGGACTCCAGACAGTGTGTGCTTTCTGATCTAATGCCATCTGAAATACTTAGCACAGAACTATAAAATGTTCTTGCCAAAAAAAAAACCGAAACAGAATCTAATCAATCCCTAAAACTGACTTCCCACTTACAGACTTATAGAAAACATGAGGATTAGGGGAACAAGTTAAATGACACCACAAGAAGGAAACAGATAAATCTGGGACGTGGGACACTAGAAGACAACTGATGTAGTCCCTACAACAAAATAACAGACAAAAAGGAGAGGGAAGGGGTCAGGAAAGCTCTAGATTAAAGAAATATAGGAACGAAACATAAGGTGTGAAACTTGTTTGGATCCTGGTTCAAACATCACAACTATAAAATGTCTTACAAGTGTAAGACAATTGTGGATTTGACTATGAACTGGTGTTAGACAATACCAAAGAAATATTATTTCATTAGGTGTAATAATAGTATTGTGTTTCCGTAGGAAAATGTGCATAATTTTTGGAGAGACATTCTGAAGTATGTTAAAGTTAAATGACATACTTTCTGGAATTGGCTTTAAAATATTTCAACAAAAAAAAAAGGAAGGAAGAAAAAGGGATAAATGACATATATGTGACATTAATGGATGAATTTTTTAATTTTTTAGACTTCTAGCTCTATTCCCCAGGAGTTCAGTGGTGCGATCATAGCTAACTGCAACCTTGAACTCCTGGGCTCAAGTGATCCTCCTGCCTCAGTCTCCAAAGCAGCTGGGACTGCAGTTGCCTGCCACCACACCTAGCTAATTTTTTTTTTTTTTTGTATAGAGGGGTCTTGCTATGTTGCTCAGGCTAATTTCGAACTCCTGGACTCAAGCAATTCCCCTGCCTCAGCCTCCCAAAGTGCTAGGATTATAGGCATGGGCCACCACACCAGGCCATAAGCAATTTTTTTTGCTGGATTCTCCTGTCTTCTGTCTCTCATTCCTCAGCGTTTGTTCCGTAAAGCAGGACATGTATGTGGAGGAAAAGGTTGGGGGACAGGAGAGTGGAAATGGAGAGACAAATGACAGGGACTCATGAAGAGACTGAGATGTATTTATCCTCACAATTTAGGATTTAAACCAATCAGTGACTTTGAGGTTTAGTGAAGACTTTATTATTAATAATTTAACCTCCTTCAACTAGAATAATCATTCTGCTTAATTTTCTTTTAATGTTAAGAAATAATTCATTCAGGCCAAAGTCATTACTTTCGATTAACAAAGTCACATAAATGGCCGCAGGGACTAAATGCAGGAGAGTGGCTCTACCATAGCGTGCTGCGCATCTGCACGTGCTCTTGCACATCTCCACATAGGTTATGTCAGCAAGGCTTGACTGCAGCGCATCTAAGTCATGGTGGAATGGTCTTTGATTCTCCTAGAACTTGAGCCCTTGGGAGGCTTGTGAGGAGCTTCCACAAGGCCGTTTCTCATTCTCCTCTCAGTTTCTCATAGCCTCCTGTGTTCTGATGTCTTGACTTTGTAAAACTGCTTAGCTGAAGCATGACATTGGCTTCTCAGCGACAGAATGTCCTAGCACCGAGGCTGTGGTCATCTGGCCGTTTTTGCATGTCATTCTGTGCAAGAGACACTAGAGCTGGGACCTTTGGCTACTCTAGCATTTGCTCTCCAAGTAAGTAATAAAACCGTCTGAATCTAAAAAACGGCAGCTCATTGCTTCCTTACTGGCTGAATCTACCAGAATTGCCTTACCTTGACAAATTCTAAGCGAGAAATTTTCATTTTGTTTAACCCTAAACAGATCCTTTACTCTTTCCTCTTTGCCCTTTGCTCAGCCTACAGAGTGGATAGTAACCAGTACACAGACCAATCAGAATATGTGTAAGAGTTAGAGTCACATTTTCAGAAACAGTAACTATTCTCTAGTGTTATAGGATAATTTTTAGCCAATGATCAAAGGAGCCTCTTCTCCTGGCCTTGACTTCAAATTAATTAATAGGTTATTCTTACAGGGCTGATCAAGATTCAAACCTCTTAAAAGATGAAGATCAATCAGAAGGGTCCCTTTATTTGCTACTCATGCTTAGACGTTATCAATGTTAGGCTTCAAAATTCTGGGAAAAACTAAAATAAGAAAGAGAACCATCAAAGATCAAGCTCTATGGACGTGCCCTACTCACCATTTCACAGGTAGGTGATTTGCCTCTATTTTTATGCACAAGGTGATTGACAATGATGTCAACCAATTAGGACTTGCCTTTCTTATTTGGAACACTGAGAGGCAGGGTTTCCCTATTCTTTTGTAGGACTATAATAAAGTAACAAACAGAAAAACAATGAGTGAGGACAAAATACAAAGACTAAAGATCTTATCTTTTTTCTTTCCTTTATCACAGCATATGTAAACTATCTCTCAGTAATGGAAATACAGAAGCCATGGTACAGGACTATCCTAGTAACAGCTGACCAAATCCTTAGATCCATAATTGAAGGAAGTAGTTACATAGGAGATCCTAGCCTGCCTCATACTTTGTGTGAGGATTTCCTAGTACTCTGTAGGGATAAAAATTGGAGTTCTTTCATTGCCTTTTGATTGATAATCTTGAGATATTCAAAGGAATTGCTTAAGTTAGCTAATGAATTTGCCAGATAATAATTACAAACCAGCAATTCATAATAACTAGTAATGGGAGAAACAATTCAAAATAAAACTGCACATGGCAAAAATTTATTAAAGTAATAAACAACCCAAGATTCATGTCTTGTTGATAGCTATAAAAACTAAAACACTGAAATAGATTTAGTTGGAATAATCAATACAAAATAGTGCAGCAACGGTTAGGCCTGTACATGTGCAAAAGTATTATTGACTGTAATTAACAAATTCTGTGTTTTCCTTCATCTGAGATTGTCTTTATTTCCCACATATTTCTGAAGGATATTTTCACTAGAAATAGAACTGACAGTTGTTTTCTTTCAGTACTTGAAAATGTTGTGTCACTTCCTTCTGGCCTCTGTGGTTGCCAGATGAGAAATTTGCTCTCATTCAAATTGGTGTACCTCTATAAGGAATGTGCTGCTTTCAAGATTTTTTTATGTGTCTTTGCTTTTAAAAGTTTAATTAGGATGTCTGGGCATAAATTTCTCCCATTTGGGGTTCACTCAGCCTCTTAAATCTGTAGGTTTATGATTTTTGCCAAATTTGGTACATTGTCAGCAAATTATTTCTTCAAATACTTTAATTCTTTCTCTTCCACTTCTGAAACTCCAGTGATACAAATATTGGCTCTTTCGTTATGTCTCACAGTTTCTCGAGACTGTTCTTTTGTTGTTGATCCAGTTTATCTTCTGTTGTTCAGGTTGGGTAAATTCCAGTGATGTGTCCTAAAGTTCACCAATTCTATCTTTAGTCATCTCTTTTCTACTATTGAAACCGACTAGCAAGTTTTTTATTATTATATTTTATAGTTCTATAATTTCTACTTGGTTCTTTTATTGTAACTTATTTATTTGCTGAGATATTCTATTTTTTCATTTGTGTCAAGAGAATTTGTAATTGCTAGTTAATGCATTTTTATGATGACTGCTTTAAATTCCATGTTAGATAATTCCAACATCTGATTCATCTTAATTTTGGAATCTGTTGATTATCTTTTCTCATTCAAGTTGTGATTTTCCTAGTTCTTGGTATGATGAATGATGTCCATTTATGTCCTAGACATTTTGGATATTATAAGACCCTGGATCTTATTTAATCTTTTTTAATCAAGTAGTCCTCCTGTTGAGGTGAAACATTAGGCAGGGTGATTTTGCATGTTCAGTCTCTCCGTGGGTCCCACCAACACCATCCAGGCAAAAGGGGAGTGCTTATTCATAGTGTCTTGATGCCTGTGCATAAGGTATTCATTTTCCAGCTGCCACGACAAAATAGACTGGGTGTCTTGAACAACAGGAATTTATTTTCTCATAGTGTGGAAGCTAGACATCCAAGATCAAGGTGTTGGCAGGGTTGGTTTCCTCTGAAGCCTCTCTGCTTGGCTTGCAGATGGGCACCCTCTCACTGTGTCCTCACGTGATCGTCCCTCTGCACAAATGCCCCTGGTGTCACTATGTGTGTCCTAATCTCCTCTTCTTACAAGGACCAGTCAGATTGGATTAGGCCCACCCTAATCGCCTCATTTTAACTTAATCACCTCTTTAAAGGTCCTGTCTCCAAATACAATCACATTCTGAGGTAATAGGGACTAGGGCTTCACCATATGAATTTCGCAGAGGTAGCCGGGGGAGCACAATTCAACTCATAACATGTGGGGTAGAAGTTTAGCTACCCCTCAGCCCTTCCCAGTGAAAGTGGGGTACCCACTCACACAACCTCGATGCCTCTAGCTGGAGGTGCCACCAGCGATTCACACCATTCTGTTGCAGCAGGCTTGGGGTGGAAGTTCAGTTCCCAACTCTCTGCTGGGCCTCCCTAATGACACAGGAGAAGAGAGAGGTAAGAGGAGTGCCAACGATCCCCGCATCCACCATTTCAGTCTGTCTCATTGATGCCAGGTGGAAGTGGAGGCTTAGCAGCCCACTGGACCCTGCTTCTGAGTGCCAGTAGGTGGGAATGCTGATTAGTCTTGTATCACATATACTTGTTCCATCTTGTTGATGCTGGGCAACAATGGAGACTCAGCTCCCCGTCGGGCCCTACTGGGCTGAAGCGTAGCCGTGACAAGCCCTACATCCTGCCATCTCATTAAGTCTCATTGTGGGCATAGGCTCTGCTCATTGCTGAACCCTGCTGACACTAGGCAAGAGATGGAAAATCAGCTCTCTGCTAAGCCAGCCAAAGCCAACCTGTGGGGAATCAGATTGCTGCTGTCTGCTTCCAGTGAGTGGAGTGAAAAATCAGCTTCCTGCCTGGCCCCACCTTGAGAAATGGAGAGACAGAAACCTTGAGACACGGAGGGGTGCAGTTTTTCCCTTGGCGTTTGGCTGGGGTAGGGCAGGTATTGCCAAAAAGTTTTGGCTGGGGGGAATGAACAGGCTTGTCTTGGAACATTTTTTGTATATGTGTGTTGGTGGTTCCAAGTTGGAAGCTTCTGCAGTGTTCTGTCTGGAATATGCGGGAAGCAGTAAGGAAGTACAGGGAACTCAGTGCCATGTCATTCCTCGGGCCTACAGGTTCCTAAGTAGTTCACCCTTCTTCTTTTCAACCTTCAGAATCTTCCTGTGCTTCTTTGCTGAGTTAAGCCCACAGTTTTTTAGTTGTAAGAAGGAGAACCTGGGAGGAATGGGATCACTTCCATTTGCCCAGAATCAGAAGTCCTCCTTGTAAATATTTTAATAGAGGAAATGCAAAGAAGATATAAATTTGTGGAATATTCCGACATGAAATCAGAAACTGACCTAAAATCTGAATTATCAAAAAGAATATAAATTTCTAAAATCAGGGAAAGCAGACAAAATAAAGAAATGAACTTATACGAAGTTGTGTGTGGTATAACACTTCAAGGTACTTTTGGATGCATTCTTAACAATTCAACTAACATCAACACAAAAAAATTTTTCTACATTTGGAATATTTGTCGCAGAACAAAGATCAAGCCCATCAAATATGGCAATTCATGCTTTCTATATTTAAAATTTTTATTTTAAGAATTATAATTTTTAAATATTTTTATCTTTTAATTTTTTAATCAGTTTTATTTGGAATTTCCTTAGTGATGATTTTATCTTCTTTTAATTTTTTCTATTATCAGGTAGAGATCATTTTTACATATTAAAATATATACTCTCATTAAATGCATTTAGGATTGTATCTTTTTATAGAAAGCCTCCGAAACTGTTAATATAACCCTGTCACCAAAAAAAGATACACTGCTTATTCTTATAGTCACTCATTATTTGCTTATTCTTATAGTCACTCATTATTTAAAAACACATAAATACCATTAAAAATATAGAATAACTTATGATTTGAGAATTCCCCAGAATTTCTGGTTTTTTTCCCTGAATCATGAAGATATCTGTCAGGAATTTAGAAACGCTATAAAAAGATAAATGCTGCAGCCAATTGCCTTATTAACAAGGCATTTCGTTTCTCTTTTTCAATGATCAAGCCTTAATCAAAATTTTTCTGCTCTCCAATTCGTATGTCCAAACTTAGTTATTCCAGGCACACTGATGCAGGGAAATCACAACATATCTTTAAACTATCTGAAAATATCCAGCATATAGAAAAAAAGGGTTAAGTGAGAATTTAATATCTGTCTTCATAAACTTCAAGGGCTGCCCTGAACAAGACATTGCATTTATTCAGTGTGACCCAAGAGGAAAAGATTAGGATAAATGAGATAAAGTTACAGGGAAGAAAATTTTGATTTACTGTATATGTTTAATATATAGTAAACTTCCTAGCAACTAGAGAACTCTGAAAAGAGAACAGGCTGCCTTGAGAAATAGTGATTTCCTGTCAAGGTAAAAGGCTGACAACTATTTATTGGGAATATTATCATAAACTCTTAGGAGTTTATGATTTTTTTGTCTCCATTATCTCATTTTGTTCTCCAAGTGAGATACATAGGACACATATTAAAATTGCCATTTATGGATGAGAATAATGAAAGTCAGAGAGTATATTAGTTAGGATTCTTTGTAAATTATAAAACAACTTGAGCTAGCCTGAGCAAAACCAAAATACAGTATAAAAACTAACAAGTGGTATTTCACAGAACCTAAGGCCAGTATAGTGCAGCCAGGCTCTAGGATGGGACTTAAGTCATCAGAACTCTCTACGTGTTCACTCTATTTCTCTCTGTACAACTGCTTTGTTCTCTATTCTATGGATGTATTTCCTACACTTCCTAACCACATGATAGGTGGAAGGTATTTACTCCACAGCTTCCTAATTTACGTCGTCATCATGCAAGAGACCAGTCCACAATGATTGGGTGCCTCGGTTATTTTAGACATTATGCAGCCAATTAATCACATCATTCTCCCTTCTGAATGCCAAGCCAATTGAGAACTAGACACAGTAAAACTAGATTAGAGAATGTGCGTTGGACTTGGAGCCAGAATGTAATTTTCTACAACTTTTCTTTAAATGGCACTCCAGGCAGATTAGCCAGCAACTGCATTTCTTGCATCTCAGGAGCAGGCCTGACTTAGTGAGCTTATCATATGGGGAAGATATCCAAGAGGTGAGCACATTCCACTTACACATATGCAAAAAGAGAATAAAGGGCCTGGTCAGACATGACCCATTAACCAACTTACTGCTTGACTCATTCCACCAACTCCCATAGGGATGAACTGCTAAAAAATGGAAAGAAGGGGGAAAATTTTCTCCGTAATATTTCCAAGAGAATAGGAATTTTATGTGATGGACTAAGGCAGGAATGTGGAGATGGGAAGAGAATAGCCTTCCCACAATTACCAATTCTTATTTCTGGAAATAGGAAAGCTAATTTGCCCACTTTGAGCCAGGAATCCATCTGGGTCCAATCAATTATGGCTTCAGCAGAATCTCTCCATGGAAAATCAGCACTGCCAAGGGGCTATCATGATGGATAGATCAGGCAATTCCTGGTAAAAATGGCTAGGCAGATATCCCAATAAGTACACTCAGAACACATACACTTCTTCCTTCCTGTTATAAAGATATTCATGATCGATAAGATCCAACCACCCCATGTTCAAATGCAAATGTATACACAGATGCACACACTCACTCACACCTGCTCAGCAGTGGAAGACCACCCAAAGTAATGAATGGATAATCCATTACATTTCAAGTGATGTTGGGGCCATTGCTCTTCCCATGTACAATTTCTGGGTGATACTTCCTCTCTAATCCAATGCTAATTCGATTCTCATTTTCTTGTAATTTAAGAATTAAATTATAAGCTTAACCACCCCTAACATATCTTACATACAATACTTAAAGGAAATGCCCCATGTGGAGAAGTTAAATGGGAAGAAAACTTCACATAATGGTCACTGTTCTAAAACATGTGATTTATTCTGCTGGACACTGACAGTTTGAAAAGCTTAAAAGGACCAGTGACATGTATAGGCATAATTTTGACACACTCCTTTGACAAATTTCTTTACCTACCAGTGAACTTCTGTCAGAGTGGCAGTCTGCCCTCTGTTCTCGGCATGCTCTTGGCTGAAGAATGACCAGACACACCAAAGTATCAAGTCCAGGCTATTATCCTTGTCCTCTGACTCCTTGTTTGGAAAAATCACCAGCAGGGCCAATGCAATGGAGTAACCCCAGGCAGGAAGCACTTTCACATGAGCAGCTCTTTACTGTAGAACAAAATGGGTCGGTCTCCGAGAGCAGACAGAGAGACTGACAAACTGACTTGTGCACTCACTCAGTTCTCGGATTGTTTCCTTTTATTTGCCCAGTCTGGAGGTGGACTCTCCGGAGGTGTGGGATATTATCAGATGATCAACAGGTGTCCTCAAGATTCCATCTGCATATATGAGCTCCCTCTAAGAAAGCCCACCTCGGGGTGAGGGACGAACCACAGTGCAGGTTCAAGCTAATGGCATAATAATTACCCTTAGGTTACTCTAGGTCACTTTCTAAATCCTGTTATGCCTGGGCTGGAGAATTCCTAGATTAATAAAGCATTCCCTCCTTCCCCAGGTGTAGCAGTTGCTGGGGATAGGATTAAGGGTGGGGCAACACCGAAATGGAGTGGCTGCCCTTATCCTCCTTCCCAGGTGGAGCAATTGCTCAAGACAGCACCAAAGCAGGGAACCCTTGTCCCAAGAAGAGCCAGAGATCCTAATCTGCCTAACACTTCCACGGAGTAATGCTTTCCTTTGGATTGTGTCCGAAGATTTCCTGAGAATTATATCTCCCTTCTCTTCTGGTGTGAGTCAACTGTGGGCCCCTTTAGTATTTTTACAGGGCACTTTGACCCCTATAAGCCCTTTCTGGCTAGCTGTCACATTCATTTTGGACTTCATTTGCTAAAATCCAGCACCACAAATCTTGTCAGGTCATGCCCTGAACTGAGCCAGGGCATGACCTGAGCCCTGAGCCAGGAATTGTCCACTCCACTTGGGCCTATTTTGTTTCTTTTTTTGATTTTGAAGCAACTCTGAAGGTTCTGCCATCCACAGGGCTCTCTACCACATGAGTTAGAAACTCTGGCCTGGTATGAGGTAGCCAGAATGGCAGAATCCCTTCTTTTCTAGTCAACTATGGAACATCGTCCCTGTTCTCCTACTCTAGCTAGTGAGAGGACTTGGAAAGAAGAGGGTGGGAAGTAGAGGTATGGTCAGAGTTTCCCCACTCTTCTGCTTCTTCCAGGTTACTCCCATTCCTGTTTCCAGGATCCTGCACTTTCCCAATCAAGATATTTATCTTATCTACAAAAAGGGGAGTCAGTCCAGAACTTGACTACTACAATTCACATCTTGATTTATTTCTTCATCTAAACCTCAGCAATCTGGAAGCTCAGATTTTCTCTATGTGATTCCTGTCAAGCAAATCCAACTTGATTTTTTTCTGTTGCCGTACCTTATAGTGACAGGTACAAAAAACTAAATATATACTAATATTTTCTACTAAGGCCCCTCCAGTGGTATGGTGGACAATGGTCTGAGTTGTAAGAGACAATAAAGCCATTTTCACTAGTGACTTCAATACTCCCTAAAGACTGATAAATTTGGAGTGGGTGGTCGGGGTAAAAGACTCTTCCCTACCCCACACCATTCCTTGACCTCACGAATTTCATTTTTCCTGATTAAGAATCTCTTACTCAAAACCATATTACATACCACAGGTACCAATTTTTGTATTAAATAAAAGTCTTTGTTGCCCCAAGTTGTATGTAATAGAAACTGTCTTGATCCTCGTTAATATGCTAGTGAGGATTAATTTTAAAAAAGGGAAAAAAAGAAACTATCTTGAGCCAGTCTAAGCAAGAAAATAATTTAATTTAAGAATGTAAATGGGCTTTTAGGTCTGAGGAAGGAGCTAAAAAGTTACTAGATCTTTCTTCATCTCTCATATCTTCTTCTTGTTTGATTCATTTTTCTCCTTCTGAATATAGGCTTTCTTTGCTTCTCTATCCACTCAGCAGCTCCCAAGTTCATACCACCTTTATTTGAGAGACCAAGAATGGTGCTAACATCACTGGTTTTCATTCAGGTACGTCCAGGGAGAAAATCTGATTGACTCAGTTTGTCCTATCAATGAACCTTCATCAGTGGTATGTGCCCAGCATCCAAAAATCTTGCTAATTATAGAGAATCTTTAGTTAGGTGGGCAGATATTCTAACTCCCAGTTCTTTGGTTCCTAAAAACAAAGACATGTGACCTAAGTTCAGCCAATCTGATGCTCTTGCCTGGAACTTTGAATCCAGAGCAGGTAATACACACAGTTTGGATTTTTTTGTCTATAGCTGTGGCACCAATGGCAGTGGCATCTAGTTCTGGTGTCAGCTGTGCCAGTAACAACTTCCATTGTCTGCTCAGTGGTGACTGCTTAGCAATGACAGCAGTCACATCTGGTTATAACCAGGTACTTCCTGCAGAATGATTTTTGCTATCCTGGGATATAGCCTCCCTTAGTTATTACTCATTTTTTCCAAGCCCAATCTTCAGGTCTTCTCACTGATTCTGTGAGCGTTCCTAAATTCTTCCAAAAATTTTTTCTTCTTAAGTATACCAGCGTCATTTTATGTTGTTTACAACTAAAAACTTGCCTGTATTCCAGTCAGCTATACCAGTGGGTTTGGCCCTTGTGGAGGAAACCTGATGGTTAGAGGTCTACCCCTATAAAGAGCAGGAGCAGTTCACAGGGAAGAGAGGATGGGGAGATACCTTGATAAGTGTCTTTTTGCATAGACATTTAGCAAGGTGCCCAAACTGTAAAAGAGTTTAATATCAAAACTTTAAGAAGAACCGATGCATTTTACCAATCAACATTGAATTTATTCTTATTGGATTAATTTTTATTTGTGAATTAATAACTAATGGAGAGACCTAAGGGTATGAATAGAAAGGCTAACCTAAAGCCTTCACAATCTCAATAATTTACTGTCGTACCAAACTTAAAGATCAATTCAGAAGAAGAAAAGACTGAATTCAATTAAACAACTTAGTTCTTTCAAAATACTTAATTAAACTATGCTATTTCCTTAAACTTTGTAAACCTATCCTAAACACTGCTATGCTAACATGGAGCAGAGGAATGAATTACTAATAAAACTCATAATTAATTGAAAATCATATTTAAAGTATTATAATACTTTCTACCACATAATGTAAAATAAAACTATGTGATTTCAGTTTTATCTCATTTTTTGGCCTGTTTAGTTTCTGTAAAGGAGCTTCAAAATTAAGCAAAAATGAAAAAGGAAAATAATGATTTGAATAACCAGTTCCAAATAAATAAGAGTTGCTAACTGTATTTTACATGTACACATTAAGATTAGATTCAAAAACTTAATGTAAACTGGATATGATGCGCAGAGATTATTCTTGAGCACGAACAATTAAAATTAATTGAATGTCAAATAAACCAAGGACTCCTACACCCTTAAAGACATGAATGAGGCTATTAGAATTCCATAAAAATTTTTCCCTCCTCTTCCATTAGCAATGGCAGGAACATATCCTAAGAGATCAATGTTTAAATCATTAAGAATATACGTAGCAATACTGTTGAAAACAGCAAGCAGAGAGGAGGAGCCAAGATGGTGGACGAGAAAACCGCCAATCAGAGTGTCTCTGCAAAAAAGACGAATTTTAGAAGAAAGAGAAAAAAATAAGCGAGCAGAAAAACATAGATAGGGTGAGGGTCGGAAGGAAGGGTGCCTGAAACTACAGGAGACTCCAGAGGAAGACGTTGCAGAGGAGAACTGGAAGGAGAAAGGTCCCGAGAGGCTTGGAGATGAGCGAGAAGGGAAGGTGGAGTGGTTAACTTCCCCCTCCCTTGCATCTCGGACTGCTGGTGGGCTCCTGGGTGGCTGGAGAGACCTGGAGACACCAGCCCAGAGACGGCTGCTGCCAGTGAGCAGTGGCCTCCTGTGGACTCAGCGCCAGGCTCCCAGCCCCCTCGGGACACCTGGTCGGGCACTGACCGAAGCCCATCGGCAGACGCCATAGTGCTCCATTCTCTCCTTCCCCTTCCCTCCCCGTGGGTGCCCAGAGAGACAATTTAGGCATCTAACGGAGGCATCTCCAAGGAACGGGACCTTCCCTTTTGGGGCCCTATAGCAGACTGAGGGGTACTCAGAATGCGAGTTCCCTACCCACAAGCCCTCATGGGTGCTACTTGCCTGAGGACTCCAGGAGAGTGAGGCAAATCCCAAGATGGAGTGAAATCGATCAGCTTGGGCACCCTGTAGGTGATTCAAGACCAGCACCTCTCCCCCCTGGCAGGGTCAGGGATTGATCTCTAGGATCCAGGGGTCAGGCCTGCAGACCAGACACCGTACACCCAGGTCAGGATCGCACTGCCCTGGGGCATGGAGGAGAGATCTGTGAAAGAGCCTACTGAGGAGTGTGTGCCTTCAGAAGCAGATCAGCATGCCGGAGCGGCAACCCTCCTCCCGAAAGAGAGCTGTGCACCCAGCTCAGGCTACGATACTGGGTAGGGACTCTCTC